>MDUD01000570.1:42840-65313 GCA_002216565.1 Crithidia mellificae | reverse complement strand
ACTTTTCTCCAGTTTTGTTTGACCCAGCACACGTTCACACATCTGTCATGTCCGCTAACACCACCGCGCAGCGCACAGACGCGAGCAGCGTTGCGCACCCAAGCCGTCTGCAGCTTGTCTACACGGCCCATCAGCAGCTGGAGGATGAGCTGGACACCTTTCAGGCCTACTTGGCGGCCGCACGAAAGCACTACACAAGAGCGGATCTCATCAACACAAACAAAAGCAACAGTAACTCTATCAGCAAGAGCAGCGGCACGGAGGACAGTGAGGGGTTTTCACCCTGGAGTGGGGTGGAAGCCTCCGTCAACCAGTGCGTGGACAAGGCCAGCCGCTGCCTCCGCCTCTTCAACCCAACGCGCAAAATCACGCACTTCAAAGGCATGTCGACGCTCACAACCCTCTACGGCGCCACCGGCACCTCCACCACTAAAAAATTGACCTCGTCCGCGTCCGCGTCCACCGCCGCCGCCGCGGCAGCAGCGGCGCGTGTTGTGGCGCTGCTGGCGAGTCTCTCGGAGAAGTTTGAGGGCGAACTGCCGCCTGAGCTGGCGCTGAGCGGTGGCCGCTGCCTGCAACGGCTGGACCCGGCAGTGGCGGACGCCTACCTCGTATCTTACGTGCAGGCACTCCTGCAGGCCCCGAACGATGTGGTGGCAGAGCTGGAGGAAATTCCAGAAGTGACGACGGAAAGTGCAACCGGGGAGGAGATCAGCGAGGATGTCGACGTCTCGGAGCAGCAGAAGCAGCAGCAGCAGAAGCAGCAGCAGGCGCAGAAGAAGCGGGAGGAGGAGGTGAGGAAGGCGCAGCAGCGGCAGCGGCTCCGTGCGTGTGTGCAGCGGGACCACGACAGCGCCGTTTATCGCCTGCACGTGCGTGCGCTGCTGCTCTTGCAGATTGAGGCGGCAGCCACCGCGCAGGAGACGGCGCACCGGCTGGCGGACGCCTTCACCGTGCAAGCGCTCGAGTCCGCGCTGTCCGCCGCGACGTGTGAGGAGCTGCTAACGTACGAGGCCGTGTGCTGGCGCGAGGCCGCACGCATCCGCGAGGCGCAGTCCGCGTCTGCGTCGTCCACGACCAACACCACAAACGCCCCGGCGAATGCAGGCGAGGGTGCGACAACGTCACCTGCCACCGCTGGCGCCTCTGCGAACGCCACCGCCACGACACCTGCACCATCGCAGCGTGCGCCTGGTGCCGCGGTGGGCAGTAGCACCACGAGGACCGCCGCTGGTGCGGCTCCGGCGTTGGTGAGTCGTAACAACGGTGGTGCTGGTGGGGTTTTGGGGCGTTACAAGTGGCAGGTGGTGCAGGTCGTGGTGCTGATGCTGCTGGCCGTGATCGTGCGCTTCGCCTCGGGCCCGATCGCGCGTGCGTTGAAGGGAGTGCTGCAGACGTCGAACACGGTGCAGTCGCGCCGCCGTACCCTGACGTTGTGAAAAAGAAGAGGGGTATGAGTAGGTGAACGTTTCCACTGTGTGTGTCTGTAGAGCGGGTATGTGTGCTTGGGAATGTGTTCTGATTGTGCACGTTGGTGCGTGCGTGTGCGTGACAGGAGTGCGGAGGCTCCACCTCAAAAGAAGAAAACTGGTTTTAAACGCCTCACCAACAGTATTCTATTTATTAATGATGCTTACAAACTGCAACGAAAACACGTGAGAAAGAAGACGCATTGAAAGGGCGTTGACCTTTTGGTTGTTAAGAAAATACCGGTGTGATTTCGAGAGAGGTTTTGCAGAATCTAGTGTTTCTGTTAGCAAGATAATAACCCTTCCTATTGTTTAATTGCGATTGCAGAGGCAGAGCAGTGGCCCGACAACTGTGGTGACAAAGTCCATGCTTTAATCTGTGTTTGTTTCCTTCTTTAAAAAAGGATATTTTTTCCTGTGAGTGTATGAACCTGACTGCATCAGCAGCGTGTTGCATTCTCATTTTCGTCGACCTTCCTTTTCTTCCTTTTCATTTATCTTTGCTTCCATTGCACATACACGAAAAAACCCAAACCTCTTTAGTCCTCTTTGCAAATTTGTATTGTAAAGGTTTAGAAAAAAAGAAAACCAACTAGAACTATTCGAGCGAGTGCGTAGTTCTATCCGCCACTGCGCCGCAACGCTTCTTCGCTCTATCAGCAAACATTCACATTACTTACTTTACTTGTTCCTTTCAAAAAAAAAGGGGGAAGCTCAACGATAAGACTACATACATATAAAAGTCAGATAGTTTAGTTAAAAAGCAGACTCTGGTTCACTTCCTTTCCTGCTGCAACCATGAACATTCAAGACTTCTTCGCGCGCTTCCAGAAGAAGTACCAGGTGCTCTTCATCTTTATCATCTTCACCACCAACAATGGTTTCGCGTGGCTCATGTTCGAGCCCGTGGCGGAGTGGCTGAAGGACCACGTCCACGGCATGACAAGCCGTCAACTGCAGCTGCTCTCCTCCTGGCAGCCGCTCGTCTTCCTGTGCATGTGCATTCCCATCATGAAGCTCGTGACTCGCTACGACGGCCTCCGACTCGCCGTGCGCATCGGCACGGCGGCTGAAATCGTCGGTGCCTGCCTGAAGCTGATCGGTGCCCTCGCCAAGGGCAGCTACGCCGGTCTGGTCTTTCTGCACATGGGTCAGATTTTCAGCGGTGTCGGTTCCCCTGTCGCCACCGGGTGTGTGTCGGCGCTCTCCGCGACGTGGTTCGAGCCGGAGGAGCGCACGCGTGCCACCGCCGCCGCCGTCCTGTTCAACAGCGTGGGTAACTCCCTCTGCTACCTCTTCGTGCCCTCCATGACGAAGAACCTGGGCTTCTTCTCGGTCACCATCTACGAGGTGGTGATGGGCGCGATCGGACTCGTGCTGGCGTGGCTGGTGATGCCGCAGGAGCCCGAGGGGGAGGGGGAGGAGAACGAGGCGGAAGAGAAGGCAAGCAACGGAAATGCGAACACCAACAGCAACAACAACACCGCGGCCGTCAACTCGAAGTCGGCGCAGGAGAAGACGGAGGACGGCACGGAGGTGGTGGCGCACACGAAGGAGCACTCGTCGCTCGTCACGCAGCTCAAGACCCTGTGGAGCATCCCATCCTGCGTGTGCCTCCTGACCGTCTACGCCTGGCTGAGCGGTGGCTTCTCCGCGTGGATCTCGCTCTTTGCCGACACCTACTCCAAGTTCTACTCGGAGGAGTTTATTGGCATCATGAGCTTCTTCGGCATGATCGCCTACGTGCTGGGCGGTATTGCCTCCTCCTACGTCGTCGACCTCTACTTCTCGCGTCAGATGAAGTACGTCATCTTCTTCTGCATTACGATGAACACGCTGAGCAACCTCATTTTTGTCGCCTGCACGCCGAACGACAACTCGTACTCGCTGTGGGACCTTGGCCAGGGCTTCATCGTCTTCTCCACCGCGCTCTGCGGCTTCTGGAACGGCGCGGCAGCCCCGCTGTTTTACGAGTTGGTGGCAGAGATCTCCTTCCCGGTGGAGGAGGGCGTTAGCGGCATTTGCATCTCCGTCATGGAAAACGTCGGCGCCCTCGTCTTCTACCAGGTGGTGTCGCGGCTCTTCTCCGGGCAGTCGATGAGCGTCGCGTACTCGTTTGGTATGACGGTCGCGGTGGCGGTGTCGGCGGCGGTGAAGCAGCGGTACAACCGCACGTACCACGCCTACCTGCTGCAGAACGCGCAGGAGGAGGAGGAGTAAATAGTGTAAAAGAGCTCATCAGCACGGGCTTGCGAACATCTCTCTTTTTTCATGCGAAAAAAGGATTCTAACCAAGTAGCTACGCCACTCTCTTTTTTTTCCCTTTCGGGTTTTTGTGAGGTTGTCGTTGTCCGGTGTGCCAAAAAATCAGAGAAATAATTCTTTTTTTCCCCTTGCGACTCTAGCTGCTTGAAATTGTGCTTGTGTTTGCATGCACAACTCCCTTTTTTCTTACTCTTAAATCGCTCACTTGCACGCCCATTCACAAGCTCGCACCGACACGCACACATCCTCCTACGCGCCCATCAATCTTTTCATGACGAGGTTGAGTTTAGCCTTTTCGACTTAATGTTGTGATCTTTTTTTTTCGTCCTTGTTCATTTGTCTTGTTCTCTTTCGCAAATATAGTGCTTTTTGTTTCTCTCTGTTGTTGGTGTGTATTTTTTTTTTCCTGTTAGTTTTGTTAGGGCTGTTTTCTATACGAGCAGAGATAATTCTGTATCTCTGGTTTGTTTATAATCTAGCTGCATTGTTGTCTTCTGTGCTTTTCGTCGTACCCGTACAGGTGTGTACATCGCAGAGTGAGGTGTAAAGGGCTACACCAGAAGAGGTTTTTGATCATGTCACGGATCAACAACCACCCCAACAGTAGCATCAAAACGTATCTGCGTTTGTGAATGTGCGTGTGGAAACAGTGGTTGCCGCTTTCTCAGTGCTCAAATGCACAGAAAACGGCTTAAAATCTCTTTATCCTCACTTGCTTTTTCGTTGATGCTGCACACACTTTGTTTGTTTTCTTTCTGTCGCCAAGCCTCTCTCTCTTTTCCAAGGTGTATCCGTGCTTTTCAAGCGAGTTGCAGCGCGACTTGCCTCTCCTTCTTTGTTCGTCTGTTTGTTGTTGTTCAATTCGCAACTGGCTGAAGTGTTTTTGCTAATTCTGTAGTGAGACGTAAGCGACCTTATCTCTCATTTTTTTTTTCCACTTCTTCGTTTGATTCATCGAAACTATCGAAAACCAAGACACACAAGTGCGTGTCTGTATTTCTTTCTTTTTCTTGTTCAGGTAATATACAATCAAAACCAAAAATCGAAGCGCAAGTGCATGGTCATTTGAAGCTTTTCAAAGCGAAGTATTGAAGCCGAACTCTTCGTTTTGCCTGAGAACGGCCAAACGCTGGCGCGTACTACCACAATGATGAGTCTTCTTTGACCTCGTAAGGAGTAATAAAAGTGTTCGGCGCAGAGTTTGCAACTCTGCAGTTGTTCCGTTGCGACGTGAAAAAAGTATTGCTCCTGTGGGTGTCTGCAATAGACGTCATCGAAAAAAAAAAAACGAAAGGATGTTCTGTGAATATAACATATACGATGGTGTTGTGCGAGTGCAACAGCACAGAGAAGCACGCTTGTCTTTACGCGAGCTATCTTTTCCTTCTCTTTTGCTTAAATAAAATGCTTCTTTCTTTTCGTCTCTACCAATCTCACCATTCTTATTTTTTCTGGTTTATGCACCCACTGTATGCCGTATGATGCAAAAGGCGATAAAATCACCTAACTTGTGTTTCGTCACTCGCCATTTTCTGAAGCAGACGCTTTTTTTTTTTTTCTGCGCACGTGCGGAGACCATCCCCCGCACAAACACAAAGAGCTACCAGTAAACAAACGTGGCAGCCATTCTTTTGTATTCTAGAGTTTTAGAGTCTTTTTTTTTCCGTCAACATCCATAGAAAACTTGTAATTGCTTGACACACTCAACAACAAAAGAACAAGCACGATTTGACAAGGTATACAACTTAGATTATCCAAGCATGGATGTTGGCTCAAACAACTGGCGGACGGCGCGGCCGCGCGTGCACATGATGCTGCTCTTCCTCTTCGTGTTGACCGACCTGATCAACCTGATGTGCTACATTCTCTATATTTCACAGGACACGGCGACGATGGGCGATGCCGGGTGCAACGCGTACATCGCCTTCACTTGTCTTGGCATTGCCGTCTTCTGCAGCGTGTGTGCACCGCTGATTTATTGGCCCTACGTGCACGGCAATGAAATGTCGCCGGTGTCGCGTCGAAACGCGGTCTGCCTCGCCATTTTAATCTCCTTCGTGGTGCACGATTTCCCGATGGCGTGGATTGAGCTGTGGATCGTCACCACCTACGGCTGGACAGAGTACCTGCAAGGCATCTCGCTCTTCCTCACCCTACTGTGCTTCATTATTGGATTCTTGGTGACGTGGATTTCGTACTCGTGGAAGCTGAGCAAGGCCCTGCAGATCCGTTACGGCAATGCCGCACCAACGCAGTCGAGCGTGCCGGCGGCGCAGGTGGCAAAGCGGAGTTCATCACGCCGCTACCACATCTAGTGTTCTTTTGTGGCATTAAGTACAGTCTAACGCAATTTTGGTGTATTTCTGCTTGCTTTTTATTTATGCAAGTTCTTTGATGTTTTTTTTAAAGGGCGATCTGCTTTTCAAGTCTTTTTCTTTTAATTTTTTTTTTAGATATCCTTAGATGCACCTGTGAGAAGTATTTTTTTCCTCATGTTTTGATTGCCCGCCCCTTCTTAAACGGCATTTGCTTCGATTGCTTTCACTGATTCAATTTAATGCACCCAACATTTTGTGATCCACAAGAACGGAAAAAAAAAAATGCTTTCTTACGCTCACTTTTCTTCTATTCTGATATCAGTGCAGCTTAGAAATGATATACGGCACGCTGCTCGGGAAAGATGTAAAAACACTTGACAGCTTCCCTTGTTTAGCGTTTCAACAACAACGAGAAAGACCAGACGGGTTTGATCAATCGTTGATGCATCTCTTGACGTTCAACATTTTCCACTCTACCTTTACTTCCACTTTTTCTCTTTGACATCTTTTGCGTGAATTCCTCTGTCAAGTACAACCGAGAGAAAAAGGTTGGCGAGTGGATATTTTTGTTTTTGCGCTTGCTGTTCAGTCAAGCGGCACCCGAGAACACATTCTTTTTTTTTTCTGTGGTAAAGAACAGTATTTCCACAGAGTCACAGTGTGAAGCTTCTCACCAGAATTGAGGCACAGTCAAGTACATCAACACGACGTTGTCATTTAGCTTCACGAGTTCTTGATTTGTCATATATTTTCAATAAAATACGACAGCTGCTTCTTAGGTCATGTTCCGCGCCAGTCAGATATGCTTCCCCAAGCAGGGCTGCGAGGAGATTACGCGCAAGGCACGTCGTGTCGTGCTGCAGCCGCAGGAGTACTTTGCCCAGCACCGCATGCAGGTCTGGCAGATGCGCTTCAAAGAGATGGGGCCGGCATTCTCACGAGTCTGGGTGGCCCTCGGAGGAAAGATGCGACGCCGCCGCATTGGCCGGCAGATCGACGTGAAGGACCTGCGCTATTACTGGCGGCCCATCGAGCCGCAGTACCAGCGGCTGTACATGTCGCGCCTGCGGGCGAAGGACCGCTCGAACCCGCGGGTGGAGCCGCTGCGGCTGCGTGCCACGAACGCGAACATCGGCAATGCGAGCTCGGGGATCGAGTGGGAGCGGGCCAGCAACCGCAAGTATGGCGCGCGTATGGCACCACCGAAGAAACACGACTTTGAGTTCCGCGTCTTCTAAGAAAGAGAGAAAAGAAAGCAAAGCGGGGGGAGGGGAATCCAAAAAAACAGAAGAGGAGATGTGAATAACAACGCTTTCATTTACTTTCGTCTCGTTATTCACTACCTGCTCTTTCAAAGATTGTTTTTCCGTACCCCTTCTTTATTTTTGTGTTCACAGTATATTCCTTTTTTTCTTTTTTCCTAGCTTTTTCCTCCTTCCTTTGCTTGTGGAAGGTGTGATTGATGTGAGTACACTGCGCGTTGTTTTGTGCGCCAGTGCGGCTAGCTGATTGGTGTGTGAGTGTGTATTTGTTGTCTTCGCGTGGAGATAGAAAATGTTAAGGAGGATGCCATGAGGCACAGATGTGTTGACGGAGCTGTGTCCTCTACAGTATCTTTTCCTTAGTTTTCTTTTCTCACGGGCACATTCTCTTGCTTAGTTACAAAACAAAATTTAGCTACAACACTTTTTCATGCAAACACTTACAACCTTTGTTAGTTCGAGGTCTTCTGTTTTCTTACGATTCTGATCAAAAACACACAATGGCTTGTGAATCTTCACTTTAGTTCTTTTATGGCTCAATGAATGAATTTCGAGTTAGGGTCGGTCATGCAACGTCAGCTTTGTTGTTGCCTCGGCTTCAGATTCACATTTTAAAATTGGCATTGCTGAATGCAGTGTGCCATTTAGTTTTGTAGCGCGAGTGCCGCTCTCTGCGTGTCCGCTGCATGTTTGCTGTCAAAATCGCTAAATAATTATTCATCTTCGTTTTCACTTCTATTTTCGTTCTTTTCATTTTCCGCATGAACAACTCTATTGAATTGCGTGCGAATCACCACATACAATAAAAAAAAGCTGGTTGTGAAAGAGCCCCTTGAAGTACACTTGCGCTGTCGTGCTACTTGCTGCGTACGGAGTTCGAGCTGCAATCCATCAGCTGCAGCAATAACAAAGTCGCACAGCGGCTATTAAACCAGCTGCTTTGTTGGTTTTACAAGAGCCGAGAAAAAAAAAAGGAAAGAACATAAACAAACACCTTTGCACCTTTATCAACAGCAACAACAACAACAACAAAGGAAATGATGGACACACCTCGCAAAGGCCCGGAGCGGGAGGAGGTGCGCGTTTTCCAGAGTGCGCTGGACAAGCGAACGGTCACCACGACTGTCTTCGCGCAGCCGGCGTTCTACATGGGTCTCGGCAGCGCACTGGTGATGGTGCTGACGCAACGCTTCCCCGAGGAGTTCATGCCGCGGAGACTTCTCACCATGTCCTACAACGGCATTCGCGCGCCGTCGCTGCTGGCCATTCCGTTTTGCGTCATCAGCGGCATTTACTTCTCCGTGGCAAGTGTTATCACGGCGGCGCCAAGCCCGCTGGTGGGACACCTCTTCGGCTACGGTGTGAGTCTCGGCGTAGGGCTGACGATGCTCTCCCTGCGCAAGGTGTCGTGGTACTACCCGCTGCTGGGCGTCATGTACCTGTCCTTTGGCGGCCTGCATCACTACCGAAAGATGATGGTTTATGGCGACAACGCGCCAATCTTTTACTGGTCTGACTTTGGTGAGATCTATCGCGACATGCGTGCGCGGCGACAGGCAAAGAAGCAGCACTTGCAGGAGAAGGAATCGCTGGCGAAGCGTCGTGCCATCGAGTAAGCAAGCGAGGGCAAGGAGGAAAAGGGAGAAGTGCAATTTNTTTTTACCTTTATCACATTCCAAGATTTTTTTAAAGCTCTCTTTGGACACTAAGGCCTGAGATGTGTGTCAACTGGCTGGAAAAACGTTCCTCTTCATGCTTTTTCTTTTCCACCTGTTTGCTGTCGCTGCGTTTTGTCGATTGCGTCATTTGCAATTTCTCTTCTTCTCTCGTTACAGTTGCGCTCGTTTGGACGCGCAAAGAGTTTATTTTTTTACCCTCAAAATCAATTTTCAATACTAGAAACAGAAATTCATAATGAGTTCTTTTTTTTTTTTCAAATCTGCTGGTCGGCTGAACCTCAATTTTGTACTGTTGAAGAAGACTCAGAGCTGCCGTTTTTAAGGACTAACGTTGAATAAAAGAGAGCAATAGCCATGATAATCCTATTTCAAATTTACCGAAGGTAAACCTTTTTTAGATGCGTCCTTCCTCTGGTTGACTCTGTGGCATGGAAACGCCTTCTCTTCGTGATGAATGAATCCAACCCCTTCTCCTTTTTATTTTCTACTTTCCTTTCTCACTTGGGAATGACCAAAAAATAAATGCGCTGTGCAACCAATTTTAACTCCGCGAAGTGCGACATTTACAAGAACAACCAACTCCACACAGCAGCGGAAGAGAAAGAATCACAACAGCAACGACGACAAAAAAAAGATCTGCTTTGTTTTTCTCCTTCCCCATCAATACGTGGTCCTTTTCAGCGACTCATAATAAGTTTCAAGAAATTAAGAGATTGTGCATCTCACTCCTCTCACATCTTGACTTCGCATACACACAAACACACACACACAGACACAGACTCGCGGCTAGTCAGTCATGCCTACACATGTGGAGCTCTACGACTACTACTGCCGTCGTTCTGGGTGTCATCCAAATAGCCTCGTAAAGAAGTACCTCGAGCACGCAGCAGCCAACCGTGATGACAGCAAAACCACCGGCAACAGCAGTAGTGCGCTTGAAACGCTCGATGTGTCCATGAACTACCTCGGCCCACGGGGTCTCACGCCGCTGCTCGATCTGGTAAAGAATACAAAAACCATCCGCACCCTCAATCTCAGTCACCAGCCTTTGGGAAAAGATGGCGTGGAACACTTAGCCTACTGCCTCGCACTGCACCCCTCTGTGCGGCAACTCATTCTACGGGACACGAACCTGCAGGACGACCAGATTGAGATTCTGCTGCAGCTGCTGGAGATGAACGACCACATTCTTGAGGTGGATATCGCGGACAACGCGGAGCTGAGTAAGCGGTCACGCAGTGCCGTGCAAGCCGCCCTGCAGCGGAACCAAATTTCGCAGGCGCAGCGACAACGTGAGGAGGCCGCGCACGAGACCTTCTTGGCCGAGAAGGTCGCCGCGGCTGCCACGGTGAAGAAGTCGTACTCCGTCTCGCTGACCGACTCCATCACCGCCGCGGAGTCGGGCGGGTACGTTCACTTCGCTACCTGGTGGAAGAACCCGCAGTACGTCGTGCAGACCTCACGACCGACCCGGGTCACCTTCACGCTCGAGAACGTGCACGCCGGTGACGGGCCTTCCGCTGCGGCTCCCGCTACGACGTCAGCGGATCAGATGGGGCTGGTGGTGCTGCGGCACGACGGTGTGCACCGCGCGCTGGCCATCTCCGATGCCGCCCCGCGCACTGTCGTGGCGGAGAGTGACGTCTCGGAGCAAAGGTGCACCGTCGAGGCGTACCTGAACACTTCACATAACAACACGCGCCTTCAGAAGAACCACCACCACCACGAAAATCCGAACTGCACGGGTGATAACAGCAATAGGAAGGGGAACGAAGCGGAGGCGGAGGGGGAGGGCGAGAGCGCGTTTTATGTCGTCATGCCCTACACCTTCAACCCGGGTCGCGCGCTGCAGTTCCGCCTCACCGCCACCCTGCAGAACGACTACGCCGGGCAGGAGGAGGGCTGGGTGACGATGGAGCGTCTGGACAGCCGCTACGACTGGTGTGTCTGCGCCGTGGAGGACGGCGAGTGGCGGCGTGGCGTGAACGCGGGTGGCAGCGGCCGACACACGACGTGGCGGCGAAACGACATGTACCACCTCACACGCACGACGCCAGCTGCGCGGGCAGGAGTGACGCGCACTCTTGCCAATGCGTTGCACAACGATGGTACACTGCCATTGCCGCAACAAGAACCGTCGCTACAGCAGTCGCAGCATGTGGAGGAGAAAATGAAAAAGGAAGGTGTCGCAGAGAGCACGGCAGACAACATCTCGTCTGCTGGGAGCGTCACCACCGCCACCGCCACCGCCACCGCCACGCTGTACGTGCTGCTGGTGAAGGAGGCGGACCCGTATCACAACGATCTCGAGCGTGCCATCGGCATCGACGTGGTGTCGGCGGATCCGCAAAACCCGCACGCCCCTCCTCTCTTTTACACACCGGAGGTCGTCCGCGCCGCGCAGCCGCACACGGCAGAATCCTTCACGCTGCTGAAGGTGGAGTTGCCGCTGTCGGAGCTGGATGTGTACGTGGTGCCTTCCACGGAGGTGCCGGACCAGGTCGGCACCTACACACTGACAGTCTTCAGCTCCGTGGAGGTGCAGCTGACTCGCTCGCACTTTCCGCACGGTTGGCGCTATCGCGCGTTGGCCGGAGCCTGGGATGAGATGTGCTGCGGGGGCTGCCGTGCCGAATGCCCGTCGTGGAAGAACAACCCCGCGTGGGAAGTCAAGTTGCAGGACGAACTTCCACAGCACCAGCACGATCCCCAGCAACCAGCACGAAACCAACAACAAGGCCAGCCGCTGATTGCGTGCGTGGAGTTGTGCCGCGACGCCGCGGATGCGCAAGACGACGCGCCTGCCTCCGTCCCTGCCGCAGAGCAACAAGATGAGGACCCAGACAAAATGCAGGTGGAAGAGTCCGCGGAGGCGGCCCAGCGCAGAGCAGAGCTCGCCGCCTTTCGTCTGCGCCACCGCAGCACCAACTTAGAGGTGGGTGTGATGGCGGTGGCGGTACGCCCGCCTGCGTATCCTCTCCTCGCCACCTCGCCGCAGTGCGTGCAGGCCGCCAATGTCCGAGTCTGCGCACCCGCGTCGTCGTTGTACGTGGTGCCCATGCTGCGACACGCCGCGGAGACGGCAAAGTACACCCTCGAGCTCTTCTCCCCCAACTCCTTCCTTGTCGTGTCCCCGCACGGCACGTTGAGCCCGGCGAGTACCAGCAGCCACAACGAGGGTGCAACGCTGGAGGGAGAGAAGCGGGTAGGCGACGACCTATGCCTCGCCATTCGCGAGCGTCAGGCACAGCTCGACGCGTACGCGAGCGAGAGCGCGCAGCGGGCGGCCTTGCTGCAAGCGGCCGGCCAGCAGGCGGTCGTCGAAGGCAGCCCGCACGACTCTCCGCAGTTGAAGTCCACACGTGCCGCGATCTTCGCGGAGGTCGCGCAGCGCGGCGCGCCGTTTGTCGATCGCGACTTTCCGCGTGGCACCTCGTCTCTCTTTCTCGACCCGTCGGCTCCCGCGCCGTTCGACTTCCCAGCGCAGACGACGTGGCGGCGCGTGTCGGAGCTGGCGGAGGAGGAGGTGAGGACGGGTGCTGCGGGTGCGGCAACGGCCAGGCAAACAAACAATAAGGAAGAAGAAGATCAGCAGGTGAGTGTGCGTGCGGTGAATCCGGCAACGATGCCGCCGCCCTGCGCGGATGGGCCACGACACTGGTTTGCGTCGGTCTTGCAGGCAGTCGCTGCGAAACCGAACTGGCTGCGTCGCATCTTTGTGCACTACGCTCGAGAGGCGGGCTTCGCGCAGTTTGCCTTTTACGAGGTGGATAGCTGGGTCGGCGTGACCTTTGACGACTATCTGCTGGTGGACAATCAGAATGAACTCGTCTACGGCCGCTGCGGCAAGCCTGCACGACAGCATACCCGTGAGCCGTCTGACTTTTTCTTCCCACTGGCGGAGAAGGCGTACGCGAAGCGGCACCGCTGCTACGAGGCGCTGGAGCCTAAGGTCAACCCGCGCCAGAGCGTGCTCGAGCTGCTGTGTAAAGGGCTGATGGACGCGACGGGTGGCGTGACCACCGTTGCTCGCATTCGCTCGTTGACTTCACGTGAAGGGGTGGTGATGTCGCCGGAGGAGCGAGACGCGCTGTGGCGGCGACTGAAGCGCGCGATTGAGCCGTCGCAGCTGTGCTCCTTTTTCTTAGAAAAGGGGCTGACGGACACGCGCGAGCGAGTACACGTCGGCGTGCTGCCGGAGCGACTTTACGGTGTAGTGGACGCGCGTTTTGTCGAGCAGCAGCGGCTGATCAAACTGCGCCTCTTCGACACCTCTGATGCGAATAGCGATCCTGAAATTAACAACAGTAACAACAACAGCAGCGCACTGTCACGCTGTCCGAGTAGTGGGTGGAAGGGTCAGTGGTGCTTCTCCAGCCCGCGTTGGACGCCCACGCTGCGCGACGTCTTGCACTATCACGAGGAAGAGCCCTACACCGTCTGGGTGCACTTTGACGAGGCGCTTTACTACTTCACCCACGTCTTCACGACGGAGCTGAGTGCGGCGCAGGTCAGCGTGGCGGGTAACTTTGCGGAGGCGATGACGCATGAGCCGGAGACGTCGACGCTCTCACTGCGCAACCCGCAGTTCGCCTTGACGCTTACGCGATCCAATGACACCTCGTCTGCCACCACAGCAGGAACAACAACGTCGCCAGCGGTACAGCAAGCAACATCCGCTGGAGAGGAGGAGGATTTGGTGGAAGTGCGTGTTGGCCTGCACCGCCGCGACCCACGCCTCGACATCACACGCGAGAAGGGCGCCACGGCGCAGTTCAAAACGCAGCTCGGCTTCGCCGTGTTCGCGACGCAGGACAACACGCGGCGTCTCGCGCAGGTGGCAGATGACGAGTTGCTCGCCCTGGCGCAGCCGAGCAGTGAGCGCGATCATTTTGTCACGTTACGCCTTGACGCGTCGTACTTCGCCACTACAAATACGTCTAAGTCCGCATCCACAGCAGCGGAGAAGCAGATTACAATCATGCCGTTCCGCGAGCACCTCCGCGATCCGGATGTGTCGTACACCATCTCCGTCCGCATCACCAGCAGCAACGGTCACAAAAACAGCACACGTGAAAGCAACAACACGATGAGCGCACCGCAGTTGAAATTGATGCACGTCGCGTCGAACGCCAGCACGGTGGTGGAAGGTCGGTGGGGCGTCGACGGCCTTCGCGCTGGACCGCCGACTTTCCCACAGTGGCGCAACAACCCGCAGTTCTTCCTATCCGCAAAGGCAGCCACGGAGGTGACCATCACGCTGCGACGACGCGCGGCGACGGCGACAAGCAGCCGAGACGACGACAAGGCCGCCGGTGTTGTTGACAGTGCGAGCTCGAGTCTGAACGACGCGGTCGGCTTCACCCTCCACCGCACGAAGCGCTGCAGCAGCTTTCTGAGCTACGACCCCGCCACGGTGGTGGCCAGCGCGGTGTCCAGCCCGCACAGCGGGGGCGGCAGCAGCACGTCAGCGTCGTCTGTGGTGCGGCTGGCGGGCATGGCGGAGCGGCGTGGCATGCCATACGTACTCGTCCCGTACGCCGCGTCGCACGACGCCGGCGCGTTTGAGATCGAGGTGGTGTCGAATCAGCCGATCCAGCTCACCCCCATCGACCCGCGACTGGACTGGCACCGCGTGCGGTACCCCGTGTCCATCAACGCAGCGGCGGGGAACACCGGCGGCAGCCCTGCCTACCCGTCGTGGCGCTTCAACACGCAGCTCGCGTTGACGTTTCCGGTGGAGCGGGACGGGCGGCTCTTCATCACCGCGCGTCGCGTGCGCAGCGCCGATCCGCGGGTGAAGCCTGGACTGCTGCTGCTACGCGCCGAGCCCGCGGTGGCCGGCAGCTACCGCCGCCGACTCACCTACGACCCGAGCAAAGGGGATGTGATCGCCCACTCCAGCGACGTAAATACATCAACCGGAAACGAGGCAACGTCGGTGTCCTCTGCGCCACTCCCCGCCTCGTTTTCAGAGGCGGTGGTGGACACGGAGGTGTGCCTGCCACGCGACAGCGGTGCGCTTATTCTGATTGTCTACGCGGATCAGCCCTACAAGGAGGCGGAGGTGGAGTTGATGTTCTACGCAGCCGCCACGGTGGAGGTGCAGCCGGTGCAGGAGTGGCCGGCGCAGTGTGTACACGACGGCTGCTGGAACCTCGGCACGACCGCCGGTGGCGGCCGCGCAAACTTCGCGAGCTGGATCAACAATCCTTTCTTCGGCCTCACGGTGCTGCGGCCAACGAAGCTAGTCTTGCTACTCGTGCAGTACCCGCGTGATCACGAGCACCCGGTGGTGCGGCGGCATGGCGCGGTGAAGGCGTTGCTGCCCCCTCCGCTGGCCCACCCCGACCGGTGCACGACCATTCAATTAAGTGTCGCGCGGTACGATGACGCGCTGAGCGAAGTCGCGGCAACGCGTGCCACAACGCAGGCCGAGATTGCGCTGACGGTGGAGCTGGGTCCGGCGGTGCCGTACTTCGTGGTGCCGTGCACCGTCGCACCGCAGCAGGACGGAGACTTTAAGCTGTTTGCCTTTGCGGACTATCCGATCGAGCTTTACCCGACCGAGAAGCCGCGGCTGCCCTACGTGTAGGAGAGAAGTCTGCGTGTGTGTGTGTGTCTGTCTGTGACGCTGCTCTAAACAAAGTGCTGCGAGCATTTCAGCTGTCGTGATATTTTTTTCCTTTAATATATATAGAGTAACTGTTTCGTCTTCATTTCTTTCGTCCTCTTTGTCTTGCACGATGTATAGTACGATTCGTGGCTGCGTGTAAAGTAGCACACCTTTTATGTTTCTCTTTGAAGCTATGGTCACTCAAATTATGTTTCTCTTTTTTTCATGTACAGCCTCTCCACTTTTGAGATTTGAATCTTAATTCTTGCTAAACTAGAGAGCACAAGCAAATATTCAGAATTATCTAGTAATAATGACGGTGTTCCTTGCACGGTATATCCAGTGAACGTGTAAAAGAGAGCAGAATATCCCTCTTTTTGAATGAAAAAAAGTGACGGAGAACACGCAGACAAAGTGTTTTCTTTTTTTGCTTCTTTACCAACAAGTTTGCTCTCGCATAAGAGATGAATAAAGTTGCCGGTTACTAAAAAAAACCATATTTGGTAAAAAGATTGCACCGCGGAACTCCATTTTGTGAATTCGAATGTTCACTTATCCTCTATTAACCTATCTTAATCAACTCGCTTTATTGCCCCTTCACACAATCAACGCTTACGCAATACCGCATTTGCATGTAGGCTACTTCTCACAACGAGACACTTCGTTTCTTCGTGTCAAGAATTTTGTTTTGACAACTTTACAAGGCTATTCAGCCTTTGTTCTTTTTGCACCTACAACTACAGTCCTCTTTGTACAGCATACAACAAAACATAGATTTCTCCATTACCATTACTACACCTACTACAATTTTTGTATTGCCTGCCTTCTCATTTCTCTTGTAGTGCAGCTATTTTAAAAAGACTTCTCAACTGTTTTACTTCTCGCAATTCCTTGGAAACTGTCTTTCCTCATAGAATCAAAACAAGACTTTAACATTTTTTTTTCCCAAGTAAAAAAATGCTTCGCCGTACGATCTGTGCATGGGAGAAGCTGGTCATCGTCGAGTCACCCAACAAGGTGATTAAGGTGGAAGGGCTGCTGAGCAATCCACGCGTGATCCCTGACTGGTCGTTCCACAAGCGCGACCTCGCCGCGATCAGCACCGGAGCAGAGCGCGCCATTGCCATGGCCACCACAGGCCACTTCATGTCCCTCCGTGAGCTGACGTGGACTCCTCAGCCGTCGAGCGCCGCGCTGGCCATCGCCAACGACGAGTTCCCTGCCAACGGCGTCCTCTCCAGCTTCTCCCTCGAGTGGGAGCTGATCCCTGGCCGGCGTATCCGTGACACCGTCTCGCACTACATCGAGGAGAAGGCGGACAACCTGACGGAGATTATCGTCGCGACCGACCCAGATCGCGAAGGCGAGCTCATCGCCGTGCACGCGCAGAACTTGATTCGTCGGATGTTCCCCGACCTGAAGGTGCCGTTTACCCGGGCCTACATGCACAGCATCACCGAGGAAGGCATCCGCCGTGCGATGCAGGAGCGTCACGAGGCGTTTGACTACAACCTGGCGAACGCGGCCGAGGCCCGGCACGCGATGGATCGCATCTTCGGCTTCCTCGGCAGCTCCGTGGTGCGCTACGCGAACCCGCAGATGCGCTCGATTGGCCGAGTGCAGACGCCCGCGTTGATCTTAATTCGCGACCGCGAGACGAAGATTCAAAACTTCATCGACACGCACGGCTCGACGTTCGAGGTGCAGGCGATGTGTCACTTCCACTCAAAGCACAACCAGCGCTTTTCACAGATCGTTAAGGTGGCGCCGGCGTCCTCGTCTTCACTTGCCTCGACGAAGGGGAACAACGGTAACGGTAGTAGTACTGGTAGTAGTAGTAGTGTGGACTGGAAGGACAAAGCGGCTGTGACGCGGCTCTGTGAGGCGTGGGGGCTGCGGTCTGCCACGGATTTCTGCGTCACGGCGAACTGCACACCGCAGGAGAACATCTCCGCTCCGCCGAAGCCGTTCACGATGGCCACCCTCATTTCGAAAGCCAACCGCCAACTTCACTACAGTAGCGACATGGTGAGCTCGTGCCTGCAAGACCTGTTCCAGATGGGCTTCATCACGTACCCGCGCACCGACAGCACGCGCATTGACGCATCGGTGTTGCCGTCTATCCACGGCGCCATTCGGAAAGAATTTGGTAAGAAGCTGCTGCAGGAGTCGGAGAGCGGCAGCAGCGGTGAGGCGAGTCAAGATGGTCAAAATAGTAACAGTAGTGGGAAATCTGGCACTGCCCGCCGGTCCAAGTCGAAAAACGACGAGAAGGCGAGCGCGGAAGCAGGCAATGTCGAGGATGCCCATGAGGCGATTCGACCGACGAACATCGAGACGAAGGTGGACGATCTCGGGTCCGTCTCGACGCCCATGAAGAACATCTACGACCTCGTGCGCCGCAACACCCTCGCGTCTTTTATGATCCCGATGAAAACGGAGCGGGTGGTGGTGCCGGTGACCTGCCGCACCCGCACGGGGGAGCTGGTGGAATTTCAGCTGCAGGGAAAGCACGTAATGGAGCCGGGCTGGTCGCTTGCGTTTCGCGGCAGCAGCAGCAACAGCAGCAGTAGTGGCGCAAAGGCGTCATCTGGTAGCGCGGCGGAGATGGAGACGGATCAGGATGTACAGGCCATGGAGGACGGTGCCGCTGTCATGCCGAACATGTCCGACGATGAGTTCGCCGCCATCATGGACGTGGCGAACCGGCGCTCCGGCAACTCCGCTTCGACCTCCTCGTCTGGCAGAGCGAACAGCAACAGTAACAGCAACGGGCTGCGTCTGGAGTCGGCGCAGGTCGTGGAGAACAAACCGATGCCCCCGCTCCCCTACTCTGAAGGTGGGTTGATTGAGCAGCTGCGCAGCAACGGCGTGGGGCGGCCGAGCACGTACCCGATGATTGTCAAAACGTTACTGGCGCGGAACTACATTACGGTGAACCGCGGCCGGTGTGAGACGACGCCCGTGGGCCGGCTGCTGGTGGAGACGTCTCGCACGACGTTCCCCGCCATCGTTGACATCGGCTTCACCGCCGCGTTCGAGAAGAAGCTCGACCGCATCGCCAAGCCCGAAGACGCAGACGCTGATCGCGCGCGCTGGCAGCTCCCGCCCTCCATCTCCGAAGCCGACTTCGTGCTGTCCAGCTTTATCTCGAACTTTTTGAACTACGTGACGGAGGCGACTAAAACGAAGCGGGCGGAGATCAGCACACGGTCACTGACGCTGCAGCACGAGAAGAACCACAGCAGCGCGAGCACAAGTGGTGGTAGTAGTGGTAGTAGTAGTGCGGGTAATAGCGCCAGTGCTAGTTCTACCTCGAACCCCAACGCAGCAGCAGCAGCGTCGACCGAGGATGCGGAGTTCCACGCCAACCTCGCTCGCGAGACGAGGCGGGTCACGGCGCAGGTGCCGGATGTGGTCGAGAACGTGCGCATCTACCGCACCTTTACCGCGCTGCAGAACAGTCTGAACGACTACCTGCGGCGTCACTTCCCCGCCTCCACGGCGTGGACCGATGCGAAGGCGGGCGGGTCGGATGCGCGGGCAAGCTACTACAGCAGTGATAGCGCGAGGAACAGCGGCAGCTACGGCAAACGAAGCTACGGCGCAGGCACCGCAAGCGGTAAGAGAAGCACCGGCAGCGCAAAGGCGAAGAAACCCGCCGCGGCGAAGAAGCCGAAGGCGGATAAGAAGACGCCGCGACGTTTCCAGGCAAAGAAGAAGTAGAGAGCGCGCGATGGAGAGATGAAACTGTTGCATACATTGCCCGCGGTGGTTTAGGTCGGTGTTGAGCAATACATTATTTAGTTTTAATTTTTGACAATTACCGTTATCATGTTGATTAATTTGCACAAGAATAGAGCGCATAGACGTTGTTCACACCTTTTTCATAGAATTTGATTTTGTAGCTTTCAAGCTGTGTGCGTGTTTACGCATCCACGAGAGCTTCTTAGATTTGATCTGCGTTGTTTCCAATTGGACAATTTTATTGTGTTCAGCAAAAATTCTCGTTGTTGCAATTGACTTGAAATGTTTTTTTTTTTTTGTGCTAGACGCACATTTTGACAACGGCTGCTTAAGGTCTTTGTTACACGTGTCTTTTTTTTTGCCCTTTTTCTGACTCCATTAATTTCGATATTTGCGCCATAAGTTTTTCCCCTTATGCAACGGCACTGTGAGTGGCGGTGAAAAGCAATAATTACACCAAAATTTATCAATACCACAGAAAAAGAACACTACCTTTGATTAAATGTGCGCACAGACATTTTCTTTTTTCTTGTCTGCGAGCAAGGCTTGAGCTCACTCGTTCGTGCTGTAGGACAAGGCCTTGGGAAAACAAAAAATTGTACGCTTCGAACCTTGGTGCAGCACACAGGACTTCAGTATAGTTTAAAAAGCCTCTTGATATATAATTATTTATAATTACGTGCTTCTTAATATTCTCGAGGCAATGTCGAAGAAATGATGTTGAGTGCATAAAATGATGCTGATTTTGTTCTAATTCTTCTTCGCTTCTCGGTATAACCTCTTTTTTTTTTTAATGATCATAACGAATCGCCGTACGCCGCCTACCTTTTTCCAAAATGCTAAAGCAGGTTTCTTTTGCGTAAGTTTCGCAACGTTTCTCACATCGAGAGACACACACACACACACACAAATATACAGTTTTTCAAGAGTAGAAGTTGTGAGAATTGCTGGTGCGTGTGTGAAAAATCACATAGAGACGTAAGCAAATCGACTCCGCTTTTCTCGCATCTTCACTCCAGCACCTTTTTCTTATCTCCCACTTTTTTTTTCGGTTTTTTTTTTTTCAGACGCTTTGACGACTCACGAGTACTGGTCAAAGTCTGTGCCAGGCTACTCTCGCCAAAGCGTAATTAAAATAGCAACACCAATCAAAAAAAAAAAAGGAAGAAAAAGCACCAATACACTGCCGAAGGAAGCAACTCGCAGGACCTGGGTGGTGTAGAGCGGCATCTACAAAAAGTTTTTCTGTTTTTAACCTTTCCTGTCCGTTTCGCCTTTTCCCCCTTTCGTTTCTCGCCTCTTCGATTAATCGCGCTTGTTTTTATTTGTTTTCATAAATATTTCCTATTTCTGCTCGTGGAGAACTGCCACTGCTGAGTAGCCTCAAAGAACTGGTTCTGTTTTTACACACCACCTTCACGTTTCGTGCCCTTACCCCTTTTCAGGTTTTTCTTATCCCATCTCTCTTTCTTGTTTTCCCAAGCTTGTTGCGCATTAGTCCGTTTCTCGAACCCTTTTTTTTTCTTGTTTCCTCACCGCCGTACGCCTGCCCTTGCATTCCGCGCACACAGAAGTATAAGTCAAAGAAAGATTTATCTCTGTTTGTCTTCTAATCAATTCGGTTGCTGCTTTCCTTTTTTTTGTCTATCTGCCTGTTTCAGTAGATATCCGCCCCTTACTGCTATTCTAAAGCTTGGCATTCATCGCCTTTCAGTGTGTCTTTGCCACACACACACGAAAGAAAAGCAGACGAGTATCTTTTTTTTTTCCCCGTGATCATCAATCTCGTTCCTCTTTTTTTTTTACCAATCACCATTACTATTATTATTATTTTATCCAGTCTCACTTCCGCCGTCATCTTCATTTCCCTCTTTCTGACTTGTTTACCTTAGTGAATTTTATTTTCATTATAAATTTACTGATCAATTATAACTTGATTAAGCTTTACCCGTTTTTCTTTAAATTTATCTCTCTCTCCTCTCTCACGCCGCCTCTCCCAATTTTCTTTTTACAGTTGTTTTCCAGAAAACTTTTTATTATTATTCATTTCTGTTTCCCGCTCTGTATTTTAGTCAAGTTTTTGTTTCGTGTGCGCACGCTGCTAATTTCTTTTTTTTCCCCTAAAGCTTTTATTTTCTCTGTAAAGACATTTCGCGTGTGACTTTGCTTGTGTTCAAAAGCGAGATTCTTCTTTTTGTTTTGCTTTAATCGCCCTTTTGACTGGTAGTCAGAGGGACCTTTTTTTTTTCTATCACAAACGCCCCGGAACTGCGAAATAATAAGGAGAACAAACACCAGCAGTAAAACGTTTTGGAGTGCAGTCGTGAAAACTGTACAAAGACGCCTCTGTAACGCAGTTGAGTTGCTCTCCCTTGTGCGCCTTTGTTTATAATCTGATCTCAACTTTTTCTTTTTTGTGTTTTTAATTTAACAGGTCCCTTTTGCTTTCTTTTTTTTTTTTCTTCTTTGTCCTTTGATTATTTCGGCTAGGGCACCTTCTGCTATTACAATATCGGCTGTCTTCCAATTATTTGTTTTCATTTATTAAACAACCACGACTTGTTTGCGGTTTCTTTTTGTTTCTCTTTCTTTTTAATTTGCTGCTGCTTCACTGTTGTGTACGCTCTCATCTCTCTCTCTCTCTTTGTGTTTTTAGCGTAGAGCTTTTGTATAAAGTACAACCTTGCCGTACTGCTTCTTTGAGAAACGATAGTAAAGCGCTCAAGGCTCGTTCGTTAATTAGAAGAGGCAGGACCCACTACCTGGTTTCTCCTTTTCAAATTCCTTTTGTCAGCCTACTTTCTTTTTTGCAGGCTACTTGTTTAAAAAACAAAGACTTTTCATTTTGCTCTGCGCCGCATTACAAGGAGCCAACAACGGTTTCTCTGGACAAATTCATACACAACTGCTTCGCTTTTTCCTCATCTTTCACCTAAAAGAAAAGGTGTACATTTTCCTTTCTCTGCTGTTTAAATTGTTCTTTTTGCTTTTTATATATCGAAAAGCGTGTTTGGCCTCTTTCTTGTATTTTATTTGGTTGCCATTTTGCGTGCGAGAAGTTTTTTGCTTGTGTAGACGCGGTCCACATTACAGTTCATTGAAGCAACAATTCTTTTC
>MDUD01000570.1:15206-42730 GCA_002216565.1 Crithidia mellificae | reverse complement strand
ACCCTGAAGCAAACGCCGAAGAAAACTAGGTTGGCGTGATGTCTCAGCAAAAAGAGGGTCTGCTGAAGGACGATGATGACGACGCGAGTGCGTTCTCCAGCAGCTCAAATTCCCTCGACGCCCCACCGCCGCTGAGCAGCAACAACCACAACTACAACAACAACAACAACACCGATCGCAGCCACGATGACGCGGTGGGTGATTTAAGCAGCTGCAACGGTGGCGGAGGTGGCAGCGCGGGTGAACACCACCTCGACCACTATTATCACCACCAACACCACCACAGCAACGGCAGCGGTGATAACGGTGGGACAAGGCAAACGCACAACAGTAGTAGTAATCCAAACAATAATAATAATAATAGCAGCAGCACGAGCCACGGCCTTCAGCTGTACCGCGGGGCACTGCGGATCGAGCTGCCCTACAGCGGCAGTCCCCCGTGCACGTCGCCTGCCTCGCCGGCGGAAGTCACCTCGAACACGACAACGAACCAGTCGCCGCGCACGGCCATCTACCGCGGCCCCGAAAACGCGGCCTTCCCGCGCGAGCGTGAGGAGTGTACGCCGCTGCTGCTTGCGGAGCAACACGCGCGGCAGTCCGCCATGGCGCTCCTGCACGCGGACATCTCAAATCGGTCTCACACGGCGAACCGCCACGCCGCCGCCGCCGCACAACAACAACAAGCGTTACTGTCCGGGTCGTCCTCCCAGTCGCAGCAGCAGCAGCAGCAGCAGCAGGCATCCGTGCTGTTTCAGGCCAACGCTTCGATGTCCCCTGCGGTGAGCGGCAGCTTTGAGATGACAGATCTCGCCATGACAACGTCCAACGCCGCGGCCTCGCCGCCGCCGCCCCCGCAGAAGAAGCGCGTCCCCCTTCCGCAGTTCTTCACCCGTAAAAACCGCAGCACCCTCTCTTCCTCGAGTGCGGCGCTGCACGGCGGGCCAGCTGACTTTCACGCGCGCGAGATCTCGACCGCGTTGGATTTGACGAGCGGAGCGGACCAGGACTCGCATCAACACACCCCCGCCCTGCGCTCGACCTCGACCCCACGACAGGAAAGCGGGAGCAGCGAGTTGCCGATGGCGGGGGGCCCACCACCGCAGCTCCACTCAAGCCGCCTCGCCACCTCGCTGACTTCGATGGAGCGCCTGGCGAACTCCGCCTCTGCCTCCTCGCCGCCGCCGCCGGCGCTGGTGTCCGGTGGTGGTGGTGGGCTGGGCGGTGGTCTCGCACACGCCGTGCCGGTGCCACTGCAAGACGCGCGGAAACGTGGAAAAGAAGGCAAGGACGGAAAGAAGCAGAAGACGACGAAGAAGAAGCACGTGGGGCACATGCTTAGCTCCGACAGCAGCAGCCCGAACAACAGCGACAACCTCAACAACCTGGAGACGAACAACAAGGACAAAAGTAACCGTCGTCAGAACAATAGTCATCATCATCATCCTAATAGCAACGGTATGAACGGTGGCGGACTGCCCACGCCCCCGTCAGAGGAGGATGCGATCAATGTGGAGGATGATGAAGAGGGCATTGACAGCAGCGAGAGCTCCGCGCAGAACATCGGGATGGAGGCGGTGCTGCGTGACGCCTCCAAGGTGCGCGGGATTCGCCTGAGCTGGCTGCTGTACCTGCTGATCGTCATGGTCATTGTCCTCTTTACCCTTCTCCTCGTGCAGATCATCTACGAGTCCAACCGAACGCTGGTGCGAACGGCGACGCAGGCGGTGCGGGCGCAGGCCTCCGTCTTGTCCAACAGCATCGACGTGCAGAATTACGCGCTGATCAACATCTTCTTTCTCATGCACGACATGAGCCTGGACAGTTTCAACTCGAGCAATCCCACCTACACGATCGTGCGCGAGAACTTCTGCTCCCGCTTCTACGGCGCGCCCATGGCCTTCGCGTTGTACAACGAAACCGGTGCGATGGTGTGGAAGATGCGGTGCACCCTCTATCCAGTTTCGAAAGGCTACCAGAGGCTGCCAAGAAATGTCATGCCCGGCTCTGCGGAAGTGCGTTTGGCGGACTTCGCTTGGGATGCCGCACTTGCCCAGCAGTCTTTCTACAGCACGACGAACAGCTCCGTCGAGACTTTTGTGATGCTGATGGACAAGAATACGCTCGGACGCACGCTGCTCGTCAACAGCTACCCGCAGTACAGCAGCTCCACGCTGCAGTACGTCACGTCGGCCTACTTCACCCGCATGTACAACGACTCTCAACCGAAGCTGCTCTTCCACACTCTGACAAAGACGCGTACGACGTACACCTCGACCGAGTCGGGCAGCGTACACGACAGTCTGGCGACGCTCTTCGAAAACATCTGTTACCAAGGGTCACCCTACATCTGGCACACGGTGGCGCACTACCCAGACGCGGACTCGTCGTCCTCCGCCTCCTCAAGTTCCAGCGGCAGTGATGGTGATGACGTTCCCCCACCGTACTCGCGGTGGCCGCTCACGACGACTAACGAGATCCCCACGCCTCACCTCGAGTACGGCCGGGCGTGGAGGCAGCTCTCTGTGGCGAACATCTGCGGGCTGCAGTGCTTCGGCGAGGCCGGTGACACCGCGTGCGCGGCGGACAACCCAACGAATGTGTGGTACGTCGTCGAGTACTCGCTCATGAAGCAGAACGGCCTGTCTAGCATTCTGAATGTGGTGGGTGGGGTGAGCATCGTCGCGCTCGTCATCTTTAGTTTTGTGATGTTTCTCGTGTACATCAGCATCACGGTGCCGGTGAACTTCTTGCGGGTCCAGCTACTGAAGGCGGTCGGGGCGACCGACACGCAGACGAACTTCCAGCGCAAGATTGTGGGCTGGACGTACCGGCTCTGGCTGGGCGACCTGACCGCGATCGTCCGCTCGACGCACATTTTAAGTCTGTGCTTTCAGCTGAACAAGAAGTACGTGCCCGACCACGTCCTGCGCAACCACGCCCAGCAGCTCTTCCTGCGTCGGCGCAAGTTCAACTTTTTGGAGGACGTGGACTTGAAAGACGACCCGGCCGACCGTGGCGACACCGAGTCAGAGAGTGACCTCGACCCCGCGATGCCGACCTTGCAGGGCGTGAGCGCTGTGCTGCCTTCAAGCGAGAGCCGTTTCCTGTGGCGCTTCGCCGCGGCCGCGAACGAGAACGAGGACGGGAACCTGATGAACAACAACAACAACAACAACAACAGCAGCGGTGTTGGTGTGGGCGGCAACGGCGGCGGAAGCGGCAGCTCGAGCGCGGCGGTGAGTGCCGCCCTGCACGCGCGCCACTCCACCGACATGGACGCGTTCGCGCAGAGCAACGACGGCGGCGGGCACGACGGCGTGGCAGGGGCGGCGGGTTCGCTGACGGCTGCCCCGATGGGCGGCTCCGGCCTTAGTGGCGGCGGTGGTGTCGGCAGTAACGGGAAGCTGATGCTGCTGAACGCCGGGGAGGTGCCTCCGCTGGCCCCTCCGCGGGCGACTGCCGGGCTGAACAGCACCGTGAACAATTACAATAACAACAGTACCGCCGTGGACGCCTCGAGTGTGTTTGCGAAGCGCAGTCGATCGATGAAGCGTGTCTCGACGCTCGGGAATGACTCGGCTGCGGTGGCGCCGTGGCCGATGGGCGAGGTCGACAATTCCCCCTACGCCTTTGGGGAGCAGGACGCCTCCCTGGCGATGTCAGCGATGCACTACAACTACACCGGCGCCGCGAACACCTACAACAAGAACAACAACAGCTTCAACACGATGATGATCCGCCGTGAGTCGGAGTCGACCATTCTGTGCGTCCGCATCCCCAGCGTGGAGCTGGCGTACATGCTGAACTACTCCGCCGCGGTCGTGCAGCACCGCCGCATCATGCGCATTTTACTCCACCGCATTCGCCGACACAAGGGTGCGCTCTTCCACCGCTCCGGCGACTGCCTCGCGGCGGTCTGGAATGCCTTCGAGGGCTGCCCGAACCACGCCGAGGCGGCTGCGATCTGCGCGCAGGAGATCGCCAATGCGTTCGCGCCGTTTCGCGTGGACGGCCTCCACATCGGTCTGGTGCTCCATCAAGGCGTGCTTGTGTGCGGCACCGTGGAGTACTCGAAGGCGGCTTTTGTCACCGCTTTTGGCGATGGCCCGCGCGAGGCCGTCGCGCTCGCCGATCTCGCCGCCGCCGTTGGCACGCTGAACGTGCTTGTGACGGAGCCGGTCAAGCAGAGCCTGTCGGGTCTGTACGACTGCAACATCGTCGACGTCATCCAGCTGCCGAGCTCCGCGCACCCGCTCCTGCTCTTTGAGCTCGGCTCCAGCCGCAGCCGGTACCCGACGCCGTCACCGCCGCTGCGGGCGCAGTTCGCGATCGAGTACGCGCGCGTGTTCGCGCAGTTCCGCAATCACGAATTTAACGAGGCGCTACACGGCATCGAGCACATCCGATTGAGCCTCAGCAGCGCGCAGAACGAACATCTGCTGCGGCGTCTGGAACGGCTGTGTTTTTATTACGCGACCGCGCCGAGCGCGCTGCCTTTTCCGTACAACCGGCCCCTGCCGACTTGGGTGAACTACGAAGCCATCGCGCAGGCGGGCCTGCAGAACAACACCCGCCTCTACCCCTTGCGTAACAACAGCCTCCTCTCGCGCAGCTTCCTCGACGGCGTCGTGTACCAGGGGGTGCCGACGGTGCTGGATGAGGTGAACTACATCAAGGATTTTAAGCAGGAGCTGCAGGAGAACATGCGGCGCACCGCGCGGAAAGGGAACGGGTCGCCGACGATGGATGAGACGAGCACGCGGCCGCACATCACACCGCAGACGAGTCCACCGATGCGGCCGACGGCAGACCCGACCGTGTTGAGTGAGCGTGTCATGTCCGTTGGGAGTGGGATGGAGTTGATGGTGGACGTCTCCTCCAACGCCTCGCCGCGCTCGCGACACGTCGACCCTAACACTAATAATAATAATAATAATAATAGTGACAACAACAACAACAACAACGACTGGCGCACGACGTCGGCACGAACCTCGACGATGGACCTGCCCGCCCCGCTGCTGCCGCCGGCCCTGAACGCGCAGAGCGCGGGAGTCCACCCCACTGGCACCAACAATAATAACACGAACAGATGCAGCAACAACAACAGCAGCAGTACGAGTGGTTTCGCAGCGGGAGGATCTATAAGCGGGGCAGGGGCAGGAATGGAGGGGAGAACTCGCATTACGGCCGTTCCGTCGCTCAGCACGATGCCCAGCGTGCCCCTCCTCACCTTCGAGGCGCTGCAGATCTCCAGCACGGAGCCGAGTACCGCCGTGGGCGCCGGCGCACCAACGCCGGACGGCGCCGCGGCGCAGCGGGCAGGACGTGGTGTGGACGATTACGGGTGTGAGGAATCCCCCGTGAGCGCGGCAGCAGCGGCAGCAGCGGCGGCGTTGAGAGATGCATCCGTAGCCGCGGCAGTCACCGCCGCAAGCGCGGAGCACCCGTCGCTGATCGGCTCGTCGATTCACACAATGGACTCGCCCCGCGACGTCTTTGCGCTGTCGAGTCGATTTGCGATGACGCACAGCGTGACGAACCGGCCGCCCGTGGCGCTCGCCGCGGCCTCGCCGGAGCTGCCGGCGCTGACGGCGGAGCGCCTGGTCGCCGAGACGCTGACGCACAACAGCGACGAGCACAACAACGATAACACAAGCAACTCGATCATCCTGTCCGCTGGGATGTCGTTCAAGAACTCGGTGAACAACATGCTGAATGGAAATGGCGGCCAGGGCATGCTGCAGGGCTTTAGTGTGAGTCCGAGTGCGCTGCCAACGGAGATTAAGGCGAAGAGCGGGACGACCTATCTGCGCAGCACACGCATCCTCGGCAAAGGTTCGTTCGGCTGCGTGTACCTCGGCATGGACGCCCACTCCGGCCGCCTCGTCGCGATTAAATTTCTGCCCATGCCGAGCGATGAGTCCGGCATGGAGGACATCGAGGCGGAGGTGCTGATTCTGCAGCGGGTGAACGACACACACGTCGTGCAGCTGCTCTCCTACGCATTTGAAGGAGACACCATCGTGATCATCATGGAGTGTATGCTGGCGGGCTCGCTGCAGAACATGATCTCCGCCTTCGGCAGCATCCCAAGCTCAACCGCGCGCGTCTTCATGCGGGATGTCCTGCGTGGGCTGTCGAAGATCCACTCGATGGGTGTAATTCATCGTGATATGAAGCCACAGAACGTGCTCTTGAGCCTCGCGGGGAACTGCAAGATCTCCGACTTCGGCGCGTCCGCCTGGCTGCAGGAGCTGGCACGGAAGGAGTCGCAGGGGCAGGTGTGCGGTACTCCGGTGTACCTCGCCCCCGAGGCGGCGCGCGGCAATCCGGCCAAGGAAAGCGACATCTGGAGCTGCGGCATCATGTTCCTGCAGATGATCACAGGTGCGCTGCCGTACCCGCCGCAGCAGCTGTCGGCAGGCGCGGCGGTGCTGGTGTTTCAGATCGGCAGCGGCATCGCCCAGCCGCAGATCCCGGACGACTTGGACGAGCTGAATGCGGAGTTTGTGCGGGCGTGTTTGCAGGTGGAGCCAAGCAAGCGCCTCACCGCCTCGGCTCTGCTGCAGCTACCGCTCTTCACAGTATAAAAGGGCTTTTCTTTTGTCTTGTCGAATGCCTTTTTTTTTTGTCTTTTCGAAGCTTGTACTCCACACTTGTTAAATGAGAATTTTTTTTCTTAAACCTCGTGTCAATTTGTGCATGTAAAGCGCTGGTTTCGGTTGAACAACTCGATTTCATTAGTGTCATTACGTTTACCGCCAACACAAGCTCCCCTTTATACATCAGCATCCATGTATCTTGTCGCTTATCTGAATTCTTTTCTTCTCTTGTCGTTCTGGTGATTTACTTGCATTGCGTTTGCCACAAAAGCTGCAATGACCTTTTTCCCTTTTGCGGCTTTTGATACTTTGTTAGTCTTGATTCTACCAGTTCTCTTTTTCTTCTCTTTTGTTGTCCTATTTCATGGTTTTTTTATTACAACTCCCCTCACCTTCATTTAAAGCTTCCAACCCTCAAATTTTTTAATTATATTTATGTTGTGTTCTTCAGACTTTTCTTCGTCCCCTTTTCATCTTGTTCTAAAGACACACCGACAGTTTTGAGTTGTAAATCCCTTATTTTCTTCTCTCTTAACAAATTTAGGCTTTTCAGTCCTGTGTGTTTATAACTTCCCAATATTTACAGTTAGCAAAAATACCGGTGCGCCAATAAAGAAAAAACTACAGGGAATGCTCATCCAAATGTGCTGCTCCTTTCTCTTTTTCCCCCTTTTCCTTTCTCATTTTTTTTTTTATACCTTTCAAAACCTTTTTATTTTATTTTCTCTTCAATTGTGTTCCCATCGGCAACAAAACGTTTCTTTTTTTTTTCTCTCCTTTTTTTTTTTTCAGCTCCGTCAGCAAGTTTACAGAAGTGTACAAATACACAAACGTGTAGCTCAGTACTCCGCGCGCAGAACTTATTTTTGGCTTAATCTGCAATGCGCGTATGTAACTTGCGGTTGCTTGCACGGAGTTTATCGGCTTCAACACAGCCACTAAATCTTAAAACCACCGATACCTTTCTTAAAATAAACTTTACCACAAAAAATAATAGCCGAGCTTCCGTCCGCATGTAAAACTCGCCATACATGTTTTTAAATTGTGTCTGGTCTTTTTCTTTTCATATAAATGTAAATGCATTTCAGTTTAGATAGCAAAACGCTTTAAGCCATGATTCCTTTTTTTTCCTTTCAGCAACGCCAGTCGCTAAGCTAATAATAACAATCTTTGCTCAGCTTCAATTCGATGTGATGAGGGGAAATAAACCGAAAATGTCAAGCAATGCAATTCTTTTATAATTACGTTTAAGCTCTTTGCATACGTCACATGTGTTAATGAAGAAAATGCTTGCGTTTTTTCCATACTTTCCTCATGCGCAAATGCTGATATTAAAGGTTGTTGCACGTCAAAAAAATTCAATTAACACACAGGCTTCTTTTCGACTCAATACAATTTTGAAGCTAACTACAACAGCAGCTTTCGTTTTAATTTTTTTTTTTTTTGCTGCTGCTTCCATGACAACCTCTTGTCAGTCCTTTTCCTTTTCTTTATTAAAATTGTTCTTGATTTTTCCTTGTTGTGATTAAAATGAAGCTTTTCATTTGCGGTCAATTTATGTTTTGACTTCTTTAATTTTAACTTTCAGTTTAACAGTTTTTTTCTATAAGAATGGATTACCGTTTATTATAAAATGTTTTTCTGGCGCTTTAAATTGCACCGAGAGAAGAACTTTTCTCCATTTGCAATCGTGCCCCCTTTTCTGTTTTTGTCCTTTGCTAGATCCCTCCTTTCTCTCTCTCATATACAAACACAACACAGTGCTATATCTCTTGGCTTCACCTTTCTCTGTCTTGGCGCTTTATTTCACTTTCGCGTTGTTTTTCAAAAACTGATTATCTCACCCAAATCTGGCACGGGATACACCTATAATTCTCTTTTTGCACAAAACGATGGCATATCTCGCTTTTGCTAAGTGTATTTTGCCTTAATCCTTTTCCTGCTTTTGTCTTCCGTTATGATTCTAGCAAACCCCTTTTTTTTCCTGCGGCATCTGAAAAAAAAAGAACAACAACTGTATTTTACATTACTTTCTTTTTTTTCCTTTCAAATCTTATCCGATCTATTTGTAATTCACCGGTCTCCGCAACAGTGCACACACCCAAGAAAAAAAGCAAAATGTCAATACTTGTAGCAAGAAACTGTGGGCAAGTTGAATCTCGTATTGAACTCACCTGTGAGAAACCGTATGTTTTTGTAAACTCTCTATGTGTTTACGCAAAAGTCTTATCTTTAAGAAGTATTATAGTGCCATTTCGTTGAGTTGATGCAGACGCAAGGGCCAAAGCACACTTCTGACTCGTTGCCACTCTCACAAACTGTAAGAAAACTTTATTTTTCCAATCTTTAAACCCCCCTTTTTTTTTTGCTTCCCCTCCCTCTCCATTTTTACTGTACGCTGTTTATTATCTTACGTCCACCTTCTGAAGCACCAAATTAACATTTTTTCTAGCCGGGCAAGAGGCCATCAAGAGGTTGTCTTGTGTTAAAAAAAAAAAGAAGAAGGGACCGTTGTGCTGTGTACAGTTAACAAATCTTACTGTGTTTTCTATTTTGTTTTGTGTAAATTGATTCTTGTGTCCTTGCATTTAGTCTTTGGCTTTCATGCACTGTCGCATCGGCCACCGCTGGGCATCCCGCGCGTCCCTCGGCGTCGCGCCAACGACCACCGCCGCCCGCGGCTTCTCCACATCCGCGAAGTACACGGAACACGTAAGTACAAACAGTGAAGTAACCACAGCTGCATCGGCAATTTGTACGACACCGTCGAGACGTAGCGCCTGTGCGACATCGTTACTGTCGTCGTGGCGGTTTAATAGAATTTGCTCGACCGCAGTGTCCTCACTCACGTCTTCCGCTCTTCGTGGCGTCGCGCGAAGGTACGCAATTCACCGCAGCCATTTGAGCTTAGCTGCTAGTGGCGCAACGCACAACGAGGTGCTGAAAAGTGATGATCAGTCGTTGTCTGCGCTCAATACGACAAGCACGGAGAACAACCGAAACGGAGGAAATGAAGCGCAATCAAGCAATGCCAGCGACCGAAACAGCAGCAGCAGCAATAGGGCTGGCAGCAGCGCGAACAACACCGACGGTGATGCGCACCTCAGCGATCACGCTGAAAGTGTGCGCAGCGGGCGCAGCGAGCGTCAAACGTATTATACGAGTGGTGATGGTGGGGAAGTCAATACGGGGTCTGCAGAGGCAGAGGGAGCAAATGGTGGCGAAGGAGAAGAAGGTGATGGAACCTCATCAGGAGAATTACCCGCATCAGCGCCAGCGTCAGCAGCCGTGCAGCTCCCGCACCTCCAGCAGGATGAAGCCGCTCTGGCGTTGGTGCAGTCGACAAACCCGATTAGCACCCTCGATGAAATCCACGAGATGCTGAAGGGTGCGAAGAACGCGCAGGAAGTCCGGCAGGTGCTGGAGCGCGTGGTGTACGTCCATCACCTGTGCTTTGACGTGCTGAACGGGCACGGCTTTCGAGTGGCGGTACTGCAGTCCCTCACGAACGTGGCGCCGCGACTTGGGTGCATGGCGGAGTGGTTCGACTGCGTGGACCGCTTTCGTCGACTGGGCTTCCTCCTCACGCGCACCTACGCGGCGGATGGCTTCACGACGATCCGTCAGTGGCTGACAAACGAGTTCCAACTGCGCGGTCGCGTGCCGGCGATCTTGACGGACGGCACCGGGCACATCCGCGAGCTCGTCCAGTGGTGTCTGGAGGACCGCCTCGTCTTCGACCATGTCCTCTACACCCGAATTGTCTTTCTCCTCACGATGGTGGTCAGCTTCTTTGATCGGCAAAATTTGTACCGCGTTTCGTTTCCCAGCGACTTCGCCAAGCGAGATGGCATCGTGGTGGAGTGGATCATCACGAATGAGCGCTGCCTCGACTACGATGAGTGCGTGCTGCAGTGCGACGCGCTGATGGAGGAGCTGCTCGAACAGATGCGGCACCAAATTCCATCGCGACCGCCCTTCAGTTTCATGTACCGCCTCGCCGATTACTACTTTGCCACCGACAACGTCGACAAGCTGATCGCCGTCATGGAGGACGCCGAGAGCTACGGGATGTGCGTGGCGGAGAGCACAACAGCGAAGCTGATGCAGCTCGCCTGCGCCTTCAACTACCCACAGGTGCCGGAACTGCTGCTGCGGTGGCGCGTGCTGCTCCCGCAGTGCGTCCTCGCCACACCAGACATGAGCCGCCTCCTCTTCTACTTTAGTCGCTCCGGTGGCGGGCTGCCGTGCCCGCACTGCGGTGACGCGTACAACCACCGAAACGTGAGTGTGTACCACTGGTTGCAGACCCCGCCGCATCAACGGCAGTGCCCCGCGCTGCACCTCGCGCGGGTGCAGAAAGGGGAGTTGGAGGAGTCCCGCGAGCTCCCGCAGAACGCGGATTGGTCCACGCAGGCTTTTCAGCTCTTCGCCCTGTCCCGCGAGCGCGCGATTGAGTGGACGGCGACGGAGTGGCGGGGTTTTTTGTTGTGCTGCATGTTCGCCCCGACGGCACGGGCACGGGAGGCGAGGGAGCTGCTCGACGCCCACCTCCCACCCCGTAGCATGGATGACTTCCTCCGTGCCACGTACATGCGCCTGCTGCGGCACCACGAGCCCGCGTCTGCGTGGCCGACGCTGCGGAGCTGGCGTGCGCAGCAGTGTAACATGTCCCCGATTGCGCTGCAGGAGGCACTGATGGCGACCGCCATGATCGACGATGTCGCCACCCGGGTGGACCACACACGGCAGGTGTGGCGTCTGCTGCTCGAGAAGGACAGCTACGTGATGCCGCTGACGCGCCGCTTTTACGAGGCGCGTCGCGCAGCGCTGGCGAGGCAGCGCGCGGCGTCGGGTGAGGAAGGCAACGCCGTGAGTCGTGGAGGTGCCGCGGTGGACCCGGCGGTGCTCGCCGAGGATGCGCGGTTGATGGACGCGGTCATCACGATGCAGCCGCGTCACGTCTCGCTGCTCGACATGAAGGACAGCGCGGCGGATTTCGTGGTGGGTACGCGGCGCAAAAACGTCTATCACCCACCCAACGCATGAGGTGGTGGTGCGTGTATCTGTGTGTGCTGGGAGAGAGCGGAGGTGTGGGGGTTCTGATGTAGCAATGAGCGAAGCACAACCCATGACGCACGTCTTTATTTCTCTTCTTTTTTTGGAGCACATTTATGGTGCGAAGTCTTGTTGTTAATTTTTGTTGTCACACATTAAAAAAAAAGAAAGAAATTGATTGCCCCTTTTGAAGATTTTTGTTGTGCTTCTCACAGCTGGGCTACTAAGAGAGAGGCGAAATTTCTGAGTATGATTGCAAACTGTCACCTTTCACAAAGCGATGAAAGTTGCGCGAAACACTTTAGGCTGCGAAGGTTGCGTGTCGCAGCCTATTATTTTTTGACGTCACAGGTTTAAATCTAGAAAACCTTTTTTTTGTTAATATCTTCACTCTCTTTATCATTTCCCCTTCGCTGCCCCCTGGTTTATATATTTTTTCTCCGACGCAAAAAAACAACACTTTTGCTGCTGCGAAAGCGACAAAGAACTGACCAACATCACACACACACAAAAAGAAAGAATAGAACAAAAGTGATTTGCCTTATGTCCGCCACCGCCTCAACGACGTCTTCCGTGCGGGCGGCCACAGCAGCGAGTGCCACCACCACAACCTCCACCGCGGCTTCCAGTGCAAACAACGCTGCTATCCCGGCAGCCCATCATCACCTGCCTCCGCCCCTCAACGGCTATCGATTTCTCAAGCACGTGCGCAGTGCCCTTTCACACGACACTTTCCTCGCCCAGCTCGAAACGGAGGAGAGTCGAAGCCGCACGCGAAGTCAGAGCATCAACACAAACACGAACATAAACAGCAACTACAACAGTGATCCCCGTCCCCGCAAGAGTAGTACCACTCCTCAAAAGAAGGAGAAGAACAGCACGGGGCTTGAGCTACGGGACACCACCCACGTCATTCGTGTGTACGCGTTGGACTACTTGAAACGTGATGAGGAGTGCCGCTTCATGCTGGAGCGGGCGTGCATGGGAGGGAGAATCTGCGCTGCTGCTGGTACCTCTGCGTCAACTACTTCTCCTCATGCAAACCTTTTGACAGTGAATTGTGTATTTGCGTCGCGGGCGGATCTTTTTGTCGTGGAGCCGTACGCGAGTGGCGGTGACCTGTACGAGTACATGGTCGGCGTGGCGGAGGCGGCGGCGGCGGTGGCGGCGATTACCGCAAAGAACACCACCGCCGCGACGAGAACAAATGCATTGAGGTCGTCCGATGGCGGCAGAGACACGTCAGCGGTTATTGGTGGTGCAGCTGGTGTCGATGACAAGGATGCTTCGTCGAACAAAGAAACGGAGGAAGGAACGAAAAGTGGAAGCAGGAGTGGTAGTGATACCGCTGCCTCTGGAAATGGCCTCGCAGTGGAACTGGCGCAGCGCCTCATGCGAGAGTTGTTGACGGCCGTGTTGTATCTGCACACGAAGTGTGGGCTGGTGCACCGCAACATAAAACTCGAGACACTCTTCCTCGATGGCGAGATGCGGCTTCGTCTCGGCGGTTTTGGCTTATGCGCGGTGCTGCCGAGTTCCGTCACGCCTGGAGAAAAAAAGAAGAGACAGACGGGTCTCACAGGCGACCGTGACAACGACAACAACAACATCGATGGTTCAGTCGAGAAGGCTGAAAGTCTTGGCGGACACGACGGCACATCCACAGCAGCAGCAGCAGCAGCAGCAGCAACCATTACCACCACCACGGTACCCACTTCCACACAGATGCAGCTGTGCTGCGGATCGAAGCACTACGCCGCGCCAGAGCTGATTCAAGGGCAGCCGTACGACGGGGAAGCGGTGGACGCCTGGGCGTGTGGGGTGGTGCTCTTCGCGCTCCTCACCGGCTGCTTTCCGTTCGACACCGTGGAGAACAACACGAACAGCGCGCACATGGGCGCCACGGCGACGGCAACGGCAAACGAAGATGATGAGGCGCTCTTCAAACTTATCTGCACCCGTGCGGAGAGTCACCTCGCACAGCACCCGGCGCTTGCGTCGATTGCAGATCCGCAGGCGGTGGATCTGATTCGCAATTTGTTGCGTGTGAATCCGATGGCGCGCTACACCGTTGGCGAAGCACTGGAGCATCCTTTTCTCGCGGAGTAAGGATGTGCGTGCATTTATCGGTTATTTCTCATGCGCTAATCTTAACCAATTATTCTTGTTTGCCTGTTTCAAGACGGAACTGTGTTCTATAGAAAGCTTATAGACTGCTTAGAAGTCAAAGAACCGTAAAACAAAATAATTGAAAGCATATGTAGAGCAAATAGCTGCGACAATCTCGTGTTCGGTGAATGTGAAAAGCTCTGCTCAATCGTAAATGATCTGTCCACTGCAGATGTGCTGCACTTGCATGGCGTACACTGCTAGGTCGCGTCTGTCTCTCAACGACCTTACACTATACAGGAAACTTTATCACGCTTAGGTATCTGTTATCATTTTCTCACTCTTTTATGCCAACTACCACCACGCGTTAAGAAGCAAGAACAACAGGGACTTCAACACGTGCATACACACACAGACACACAAAACTAAAAGTAATCTCGATATATCTGTCAACATGCGGTCACTGCGTGGAGTCAACCGACTCCCTCTCTTCCACGTACTGCGGTGCAATCGGCGCTGCTGCTGCTCTTGCTGGTCCCTCGCGCGTCATCTCGATCAGCCCACGCGTGCCGATGACTTGTTGTCCTCCCTTCGCACCGCCGCCGCCGCGTCCGCCGCGTGGGATCTCGACTTCAGTGCGCTGCTGGAGCGCGGCGCGGCCGTGACGGAGGGTCGCGCCGAAGCCGAATTGTCTGAACTGATGGGGCGAGTCGGTGCAGCTCTCGCAGGGGTGTTGCACAGCCCTCCTGCCGCGTCAAGACCTACATCGTTGACTTCGACGGCAACAACATCAGCTTCCTCTGCACCTGCACAGCCGGAACGTGTGTCACCGTCACGTGTGCGGACACTGAGGATCACACTGCCGACCCCAGCAGCGGTGCGGACGGTGCTGCAACTCGCCGAATCAACGCCCCTCTTCGATGCTGTGACGTCTGTGGAGCTTGTGGTGGAGAAGAGTGCGGTGGGGCTGGGCGAGCAAGATGCGATGGAGGCGGCAGGTGGCCCGTCCACTCGACAGGAGGAAGGCGGTTCCGATCTCGCGCAGCTCTTCCGCGTGTTGGCGGCGCGGAGTGCGCAGACGGCGAGCTGGGCAGCGCTCAAAGTCGAAACACGTGACACTTCAGCCGCCGTGCCGATGCACCCGCACACCGGGCTGGAAGGCAGGGGCGATCGTTCGGGTGCGGGTGAGAGTTCGACCACGGCGCAGCTCTTCGCACAACTCACGACGAGTCACCACGTGTGGGGGGATGCCACTGTACACGCCCTATCGACGCTGGTGCAGTCCAAGGCGTGGTCGCAGGTCTCGCTGCTGCAGCTCGATTGCCGCACGTGCAACGCGCGTACGCGCCACCGCCTGTGGGCTGCCATTGCCGCGTCCAGCGCGGCGTCGCTCACACACCTGCACCTGACGGGCACACACCCCGCACGCGAGGTCATCGGCACCGGCGTCCTGCGCCATCTTCGCCACCTCGCCTCACTCGATCTCGGGGCGACGCAGCTGGAGGAGGATGCGGTGTCGCAGGTCTTGAAGGATGTGTGCGAGAGCCCTGTGGGCGGGTGGTGGCGTCTGCGGCATCTCGGGCTGGGCCAGTGTGAAGTGACAGACGAGGTAATTCGTCTTATGGCGGAGCAGCTACGGGCGTACGATGAAGGCAAAGAGCACGAGGGCTCCCTCACAACACATATTCCGGTGAAACCCGCAGCGATTGATAAAAATGATCCCAGCGCTGATGCAACTCGCGTTAGTTCAGCCACACACGCTGGAATAACTTTTCAAAACCGCGACGTGCAGGGGGGAGAATCGACTGAATCAGCAACCTCGACAGCAACGAGCACGGAACTTTCACGCACAGAAGCCAGTAGTGCAGATGAAAAAGACAAAAGAAAAGAGGAAGAGAGTGCATTTCGCCTTACGTCACTTGACATTACCGGGGCACAGCTGGGCCGTCACGACACCGCCTTCACCCTCGCCGGCTGCCTCGTTCGCTGCCACGCACTGCGGCACGTCAACACACGGCACTGCCGCCTGTCCAAGGATGGCGTGGCGCACCTCGCCGCATCTCTACAACACGCCACCGAGCTCGAGTCGTGGACGCTGTGCCTGAACCGATTTGCAGATGACGGAGTGAGTGCATTGGTCAAGCAAGGGAAGTACTGGCCGAATTTGAAAGAAGTCGACTTGACCCGGTGTCGACTGACCTGCGCTGGTGTGGCCGCCCTCAGCGCCGTTCTGCCGTCGTGGGACCGGCTGGAGGTGCTGCGACTGGTGGGCAACGATTTACGCTGCCCCGCAAAGCCGCTCACGCAGAAGAACAAAGTCACCAACTCCGACTCCGGAAAACAAGAAGATGTTCTTGAAACGGAAGGTGTTGCAGAAGGCAACGGTGCGGGTGAAAGGTCAGACGATGGGAGTGCGTCCACGGGGTTGTTTGCGTACGACCCGGCCTTCATGAAGCAGCACGGTGGCAGTGGCAAGGTGCCGACGTCGTACGAGCTGGACCGTCGTGATCGGCAGAGCGGCCGGCGGCGATACCGCGGAACGGAGGCGATTCGCGCTGCTGCTGCTGCTGCTGCTGCGACTGCGGAGGCTTCCAAGCGTGCCTCGCAGACACCGCTGGAGCGCTTCGGCGAATCCCTCGCGACTTCCCTTCAGCTGCGCGTGTTGGACTTCAGCGACTGCGCTTTGACCGATGACGGCTTCACCCAACTCACCACGTACTTCGGAAGTAGTGGTAATGGAGAGGGTAGCTCGGGTGGAGGTGCGTGTAGTCTCCACCACTTGCGTGAGCTGCGGCTGTCTGCCAATCCGCTCTTTCGCACGTTGGACGGATTGGACCGCCTTGCCGGTTTTTTGGCAGAGGCCCCGCAGCTCACCACGCTCGACCTGTCCTGCACAGGTCTCGGCGACCTTGGCGTGTCGATGCTGTGTGATGGCACGTCGACGTCGCCCGTCGGTGCGCTGACCTGCATGACGCAACTCGACACCCTCGAGCTGTCCAGCTGCGGCGTGCACTCGCTTGGGTGGGAGTCGCTAGCGGCGGCGGTGACGCACTGGCCCGCGCTGCGGCACCTCGCCCTGCACCACAACACAATCACCGAGGAATCTTTGCTAATTCAATTTCTCGAGCAGCTGGCCACAACAACGACGGCGACGACAACAGCAGCAGCAACACTGTGTGTGCCGCAACTGCGCTCTGTGGGATTGATGAACTGCGTGGCGGACTCGCAGATGCGACGGCGGGTGGAGGAGAGTGAGGCGTGTCGCGCGCTGCGGAAACGCGGGGTGCAGGTGCTTTTCTGAGGGACCCAGTTTATGAAGCCTCTGTGGTGAAAAATAAACATAGAAAAACGTAAAGAAAAGAAACCCAAGCTTTGCGTCGCACCGCTCACCTTTCGATTCTTTTTTTTTTTTTCATAGTACTGCGTCAATGCGACTCTTCACATTACTCACAAAAGAGAAAAAAAATAGGAATTTTATTGTTTCAAGTGAAACGAAATAAAATATACTCCAATATGTTTAAGCAAGCAAATGCGAAGAAGTGGGATTCAAAGTTGAAGAGAAGAGGAGTTTATCTTCTGCTCTTTTAACTATGGAAATCCTTTCTTATCACTTCCTCTTTTTAAATCTCATTGTCTTCCATGCCTTCTGATCTGTGAAACTCTTTTTCTTTGTTACCAACCACCGATTTTAATAGTGCAAACTTTTGGAAGAAAACACACACACAGGTACAAATTGTACATTCTTCACTTTTTATTGCCACTTGTGAAAAGGAAAAAAAAAAATTAGAATGCCGCCAAGTGCTCACTGGGGTAAGCGTCCCCGCGACAGCGCTGGCGATGAGCCGTTTGTGCGCTTTAGCGAATTATCCCCCGCCGCAAAGATGGAGCGGCGCAAGGAGGAGCGAGCTGAGAAGAAGGAACGTGACCGCACGTTGAGCTACTTCAAGTCGGTGCAGCGCGCTCTCGAGGAGCAGGGCAGCGGCGGCGGCGATGCCGGCGCGCTCGCCTCCATCGTGGACGGCTTCTTCTCCGAGCTCTTGAAGCTTCTCCGCGCGGACGCCACCTTCTACATCTTGCGCAACGGCACGGCGTGCCGCGTGATTGAGCTGGCCCTGACCAACGCGCTCCTCCTGCACGTCAAGTCACTGCTGTACATCTTTCTCGGTCACATCTGCGAGTTGATGATCTCACCCGTCGCCAGCTTCACCCTCGAAACGCTCCTCGCGAGTCTGTCACAGGGGCTGAGCGGGTTGAGTGACACCAACCCGGAGGGCCTGGAGGCCGAGCTGACGGAGGGCGGAGTCGGCATGCACACGGGCAGCGGCGTGCCGAGCAGCGCGACGCTCCTGCGCTCCATGGCGGAGGAGCTGTGCGAGCGCAGCGAAGACTTAATCATCCACGACATCGGCGGCCGTGCCCTGCGCTCCATCGTGCTGATGCTCGGTGGTCGGCCGATTCGCCAAGCTCCGCTGCCGCAGCACCCCGTGGCGTTTCCGCGCATTCTGGGCTCCCTCGCGGAGTCGATCATGAAGGCGCTGGAGGAGGGCTACGGACGCGAGTACAACACGTCCAGCCCGGCGGAGGCGTGGATGGCGGCCGTGCAGGCCCCTGCCACGAGTCTCGTCGTGCAGAGTCTGCTGAAGGTCAGCGACGAGGGCGGCGCGGTGGACCAGTGCGTGCGTCAGCGAATGGAGGAGTTGACCTACAAGGGGAAACCGCTGCTGCACCATCTCCTGGTGGACCCGCTGGGCTGCCACGTCTTCCAGAGCTACGTGCAGGTGCCTCCACCGGCGGCCGTGGTGAAGGCGGGCGACGCCGAAGCGCTGCGCAGTAGTCAAACGGTGGGTGGTAGTAGTTTAGGTGAGGGCAGCAGTGCCGGCAACCCACGCGGCGCGCACACAACAGTGGCGTCGCTGGAGAAGATTCGGAAGGACGTGGTGAACCACACGCCTCGTGAAGAGAAGAAGGGCAGTGACGCTGTCAGCGGTGAGGACGACGACGATGGAAAGAAGAAGACCGCGGCACAGAGCGAGGTGGTGAGCTCGGGGGATTCTCTGATGGTGCCCGGTGGCCCGGACTCCTGTACGTGGTCGCGTGCTGCTGCGTTAGTTTTAACTGACCTGGACAACATGCTGAAGCCCGGCAGCGAGCTGGTCGCGCAGACGAGCTACGTCCTGCAAGACCTCGTCCTCTACGCCCCGACCACGGTGCACCTGGGCTGGCTGTGGCGGCGCGTGCTGCAGCCGCGGCTGCTGCTGCTCTTCGACATTTCCGCCCTCACGGCGGTGTTGGTGCAGGTGGTTAAGCGTTGTGCCTTCGAGGGCGTGGCGCTGACCCCCGCCACCCCAACCGGACTCGCCGGCGCGGCCGCCTTGAACGACGACGCCGCAGGTTTGACTTCTTTGGCCAGTGCGAGTGCGGGGAACGGTGGAAACGAGGTGAGCCACCACGGCACAGTGCTGCCGGCCGATGTCCTCGCGATGCTGCGACGGGAGACGAGCCAGCACATTCGTTACAGTCCGGTGCCGATTGCCTTTCAAGCCCTCGTCTGTGCGCAGATCTGCGAGTTGGCGAAGCAGCGTGTTTCGAAAGGGGCGGTGCAGTACCTGCTGGTTGATGGCGCGCTGAGCGACAAGGGTTACGAGGCCGCTCGGTATTTGATGCACCTTCACCCATCCGCCTCGACGCTGCTGCAGCACTCGCTGGACAAGTTGCAGCGCGAGGATCTCGTGACGGTCGTCTGCCATCAGAAAGGAAGTCAGTTCATGCAGCAGTACATTAAAGTCGCCGCGTTGGCGACGCCAAAAAATAGTAATACGAGTGCCAACAACACTACTACGAGCAGCTCTGCTCCTGCAGCCAACAGTAGCGCGAATGCGAAGAACAATCGCAAGAACCAGAAGAGTACGAATAACAACAATAACAACAACAGTAAAAGTAACACATCGGCGAGTGATGCCAAGGGTCCGCTGATGCGCCTCTTCCGCCGGCTGCAGTCATCCCTTGCAAAGTTGCTGTACGACAAATACGCTGCTTTTATGCTGGAGACGCTGTACGAGTGTGCGCCGCTCGGGGTGAAGGAGGCGCTGGTGCAGGCCCTCGTTCCGCTCTACCAGGAGATGCGCAAGCTGAACCCAAGCGTGACCTCGACCACAGCAACCGTAGAAGACGAATCGGCCTCGGCTGCTCCTCTGTCCGGCGCAACCGGCACCACCTCCGTGGGTGAAGGCGATTCGAATGAAGAGAATCAGCAGCAGTGGAACGAGGAAGTGGAGGGAAGAGCGGACAACGACGACGGTCAGCGCAATGCGGAGGCGCCGAACGACAACAACACCGCTCCTCCACCCAGCCCGACACAGCAGCGCTTCATCGCGTACAAGGTGATGTCCAAGTGCTGCGTGGAGCAGTACGTGCACCGCAAGGAGGACTGGCTGAAGCTGGCGGAGCGGCAGTGCCACGTGCAGCAGCTCCTGCGGCGGATGCTTTTGAGCGAATAAGTAGAAAAATAATAAAAACAGTTTTATTGTTTGTTTGCTTCGCTTTTGTTGCTGCGAGTTTCTATCTTTACTAACGTGTTGTTAAATTCTAATTATTTGTGATTTTTTCCCCTTTTCGAGTAATGCAGCAATGTGATAAAGCAAGTTAATTTACGGTCAACTAAACTCTGTTCGGCATTTAAAGGTAATTTTGACCAAAGTAAAATACGCATTTAATTACACTTTATGTGCTGTCTCATCACTTTTGTTCTTTGATGCGCAAAGATTGCATGTAAAGTAAAGTGTGTGACTTTGCAATGAAGCTCTTCGCCAGCTAAAGAAAAGAAGACCTCCGTTAAGAGATTTGTTCTTTTACCCACCGCGGTTGTTGTGAGGAATCTTCCTTCCTTAAAGTCCAGTCCTTTGCGAACATCAATTCCTTCTAGTTGTAGAGAAAAGTTAAAAAAATCTTAATTCCACATCTCTTTCTCTTTCTCTGATTGTCTCTCCTCGTCCTTCGTCCAATTTTTCTTTTTTCTCTTATTATTACTTGATGCAAATCAGAAAAAGGGAAAAGAGTATTTTTGCTCATCGTTGTTGCAATCGTGGCACCCATACAACGCTGTCAACGAAATACAAACAAAACCTTATGTAAACTACACTTCATTTCCAGAGCAAAATACATCATCAACAACAACAGCAGCACCGGAAACGCAAATAGAAAATATTAAAGCACCTACACTTGCACAGACGTTGTGCGTTTTCTTTTCCTCACGATGTCAAAGTCCCCCATGTCCGCCACCCTGCCGGCGCTCAGCCGTAGTCAGACAGTTACGAATACCACCACGAGTGGTAAAGCGAACAACAGCAGTGTTCACGGCTCAACGGCCGCTGCCACGGGAGCCGCTGCAACTGCAGTAGCAGCAGCGACTTCGCCGATTTTTCCAGCCACAACGGAGCGTCCAGCCGTGGGCACCGCCGGAACAACAACAACAGCAGCCCCTGCGGTGGACTACGTGGCTCTCTACCGGCAGTACTGCACGGAGGAAGGATGCAAGGCAAACTCTGCATTTGTGCGCTACATACAAGACCGCGGCGGCCACTTCAGCCTGGAGCGGCTGAACCTCGGACACAACTATCTCGGCTCAAAAGGGTTGCGTCCCGTGTTGCGCATGATTGATCTGTGCCAGACCATCGTTTCGATTAACCTCGAAGACAACGGGATCGGCAACGACGCCGTGCACGACCTCTGCGAGGTGCTCGAGCGGCACGTCAGCTGCGCCTCACTGAATCTGCGCCGCAACCCAATCTCCGTTCTCGGCGGCAAGCGACTTCTCCAGCTGGCCGAGTCGAATCCGCGCATGATGGAGATTTTGTTAGATGGCACGGACGTTTTTGAAGGTTTGCAGGAGCGAATTAAGATGGCCCTGCAGCACAACGCGGCGGTGGCGCTCGGAAGCGGCCCACAGATGGAGGCGAACAAAGACGACTACACCACATCGGGGGGTGGTAGTGGTGGTGGTGGTGGTGAGCAGCCATCGCAGAAAGCTTCTACAAAATACAACAACAGCAACGACAAGACTTACAACACGAACAGCAGGAACGGAACGTGGAACGGTGCGACTCGTGCGGGGCAGGGGGCGGGTGGGTTGACGAACTCACCGCACGGGCGTCGCGGCGTTGCGTCCACGCAGCCTCCGCCGCCGAAGGCTTCCCTCCAGCCGCTGCATCCACCGACAACTTCGCACGACGCACACGCGGGCAACACGGCAGGGACGGCGTCGCCACTGGGCACAAATCGCGTGACCTCCGCGTCCACCACCTCCTCCGCCGGCGATCGCCACGGTGGGCCGTACACCTCGGGCACCACGCGGAAAGGCGTGGCCGGTTCCGCAGGGCACGTCTCGCATGAGATGAGCCGCCGTAACCCCACACCGCCGCCATCGCTGCCAGGTGTGTCCAGCACAGCAGCTGGTGCGACGGCAAGCGGAACATCGCCGACAGCGGTGCACGCGAGTCATAACGACAGCAACGCGATCGACTCCAACAGCGGCGGCGTGGGTGGGAACGGCGGGGCGGCCTCCGCGATGAACGCGCGGCTTGGCTGGCAGGAGGCGGCGGTGAGCCGCACACAGCCGCGACCGCCCGCGCCGGCCATCGCCTCGCACGCGAGTAGAGCGCTGCCGATGGACAAGGTCATCGATCTGAAGGCGCTCTTCGCGGAACGCGCGCGGCTGCACACGGAGGTGAACCGCGGCGAGGCAAGCCAGCGCGCGTACGCCGTGCGGGAGGAGCTTCAGGCGCTGGAGCGGCACGGCCGGCCGATCAGCGACAGCGCCGAAGGCGTGGCGACATCAGCTGGTGCATTTACGGGGACAGCATCAACAACAGCAGCAACGAAAAACGGCGGCTTGACCGGCAATGTCAATCAAACCTACCCCCTGAGCGCGGGACGCGCCGCAGCGAGCGGCAGCGGTGGAGGCGTGGTGGCGAGCACGACGACGACGCCGATCCCGCAGCTGCCGGAGGACGCGAGCGCCGCACCGCACCGAAGTTCCTTGCAGAACACGGCAAATAACAACAGCAACAACAACAGAAATCAAAATCCGTTAGACCGCCCGTACGGAACCTCACCCGTTCGTACCCGCGCCAACAGTGAGGTGGAGATGAGTAACTCGCCGCTCACGCCTCCGCCGAACAGCAGCCACGGGAACACGGCCGTTGACGTAGGGAAAGCGTCAACACCACCACAGCAACAGCAACAGCATAAGCAGCAGGAGCAGGAGCAGAAGCAGTCGGAGTCCGGCGTGGTGAGCGCCACATCCACACCACCGCCGCCGCCTACCCGTCCCCTCGCCCACACCGTCGAGGATGTCCTGAGTCCCTCCCGCATGATGCTCCTCACCACCGAGGAGCAATTCACGGTCCTCTTCGATCAGGGCTGCCGCGAGTACATGAACCGCAACCTCGATGCCGCGTACATGGCGTGGAATGAGGCGATGCGGCTTGCGGTGAGTGAGGGCCACCGGGAATGGATGGCGGTGGTGGCGAGCAACTTGCAGCGCCTGAGCTATGAGTTGTTGGTGGAGGAGGGGGCGTCGTACTTGGAGCACGGCGAGCTCGAAAAGGCGGGCGAGACGTTCAATTTAGCGCTGGAGGTGGCGGTGAAGGCGAAAAACGCGGCGTGGGAGCGTGATATGCGGCTGGCGAAGCAGAACGTGCAGAAGGCCCTCTTCCACCGCTGCCACGAGGCGGCGCTGCTGCTCTTTAGTCGAGCGCAAGAGGACGTGCGGGGCCACAACACACATTTCACCACGACGGTGACAACGCTCCACAGCGGCAGCAACAACACGAACAACAACAACAATAACAACAACGCGATGACGAGTCCAAACAGCAACCACGCCAACACCATCAGCGGCGGGAATAACAGAAACGGCGAGGAGGGTGAGGTGACGGAGGATGATTACTTCGTGCTGCCCGGAACAGAGGAGATGGTGCGGCACACCCCGGCCTTTGTGCGGGAGTGGTCGTGCCTGCTCCTGTTAAAAGAGGCAATTGGACTGTGGGTGGAAGGAACGCGTGTGGTGTCGCGGCTCAGCCAACTCGCCGCCGCCCCGTTGCTGGAGAACATCACCGAGGCGCTGAACCTCGTCGCGAGTTTTATCGTGCAGCGGCACTTCAACGACACGACCCCAGACGGGCTGTTGTGGTTCCACACCGACGCCTACCTCTACCACGAGTGTGTGCTGCTGAGTGACCTGTGGTACGACCTGGTGGCCGACAGTGAGCAGAGCCTGCACCACCCGCTGCTCAGCGCGATCTGCGCCGCGCAGCTCGGCGAGCTGTACGTGGCGACCTTCCAGCTGCCGCAAGCCCTCGTGCAGCTTGACAAGTTGGTTCGCTACGGGCATCTGAACAAATGCCCTGTGCTCGAGGCGGCCGGGCTGACGCTCTGCGGGCGCGTCCACCTCCAGCGCGCGAGTCACGCCCTCGCCGAAGCCGCGCTCGAGGCCGCGCTGGAGCTGTGGGGTGCCGCGCAGAACGACCCGGTCATTAAACGACTTGTCAGCGGAAACGCGGAGGGCATCGACGGAGCTAGCGGAAGCGGCCACGTGGGGCTCCCGCACGAGCTCGCGCCGATGGACGCCGCGGCGATCGCGGCAGACATGACGAATCACCACCACCACCACCCCACCAGCGGCGGCGGCGCGGCAGCGGACAACGCGACGGCGCTGGCGGCGACGGTGAACTCGGACGGCGCACAGAGCGGCACCACCAACATCAATAACAGCAACAACAATGGTGGGCTTCGCTTTCGGATTGAAAACCACCTCCCACCTGACGCGATCACCGTGCTGGCGAGTGCGTGCCGGCACTACAAGGTGTGCTTGCTGCTGCAGACCTACCGCTACCGGGACGCGCTCGAAACGCTCGAGTACAGCCTCAACGTCGCCTACGCGGACACCCTGCAGGAGAAGCTGGGCCGCAACTATCACCTGAACCCGTCACTGGACGAAATTACGGCGATCGCCGGCGTGCTGCAGACCTCGCTAGTCTTCTACACGCTGACCTCCCGCTACGACTGGTCCGCGCAGCTCAACAGCTACCAGGTCGAGGAGTCGCTCTGTATGTGGGTGCTGGCCGAGTCACGCGAGATGCGCTTTGTGGAGGTGAACCTGACGAACAACTTTAAGTGCTCGATGCGGGATTTGCTGGGCTCGCTGCGCCAGCGCCTCTGCGTCGAGCCGGAGATGGCGATGCAGTCGGACATCATCACCGAGCTGCCGAGCCGCAGCTGGCAGGAGCCACTGCGAGTGCTGTACCAGGCCTGCATCCACCCCATTATCGGGTACGTGCGGGCGGCCGACCCGCAGCTGCTCTTCGGCGATGGCGTCATCACGGTGGTCCCTACCGGCATGCTGTGGCTCGTGCCCTTCCACGCGCTGCTGAACGTCAAGGCCGGTGACCGCTACCTGGTCGAGGAGGTCGCGATTCAGCTCGCCTTCTCCGCCACACAGGCGGCCTTCGCGGCGCTGAGCGCGGAACGGGTGCAGCAGCGCGATTTGCACCGCGAGGTCGTCGCCGTGCAGACCGACGCCGACGCCGACGGGTTCGCCGAGTCGCTCTTCCACACCGCCTTTCCCCTCAACGCCGATCGCTCGATGCGCGAGGGGGAGGTGGTGGCGGCGATGTTGCGGGCCGGGCAGGCGCAGGTCGCAGAGCGGCAGCTAAAAAAAATTGCCGGTGCAGGGGGGCTGAACACGACGACCTCGTCCTCGGCCGGCATGGCCACCGCCGCAAACGTGAACGCGTCGCCGCTGGCAGACCCGTCCGTCACGCGCACCTCCGTCTTCACGCACAAGGTGGAGGTGGTGGAGAGCGTGGAGGGGCTGCGGGCGGTGTTGCCGCGCGCCCGGACGCTTCACATCGCCACCGCGACGACGTCCGCCAACGTGCCGTCGCACCTACTGCCGCTGCTCGAGGAGCGCCGCGGTCGGCAGCGGGCCGAGGACGAAGGCGGTTTGCTCCTGACAGCCGCCACCTCGCCGATGGGGGACATCGGCATTTTGCGCGCGGCGGATATCGCGCACATGGAGCTCTTCGCCGAGCACGTTATCTTAACAAACACGAACATGTCGCGCGAGCACGTCCGCGGCATCCGCGACGACGTTCTCGGGCTTGTCCGCAGCTTCTTTGGCAGCGGCGTGCCGTGCGTCATTGCCGGGCAGTGGTGCACGCCGGATATGGAGCCGATGGAGCTCTTTCAGCGATTTTACACGCTGTGGTGTCGCCCCGCGGCGACCTCGGCGGACGCCTCCCTGCGCACCTTGACGCAGTCCACCACGAACCCGACAGGCGCGAGTGAGAGTCGTGGATCGACCTCCACCAGCGACGGCCCTGCGACGTTGAACGCCACCAACGGTCAGAATTACAACGCTTATGGGAACACAAACAACATAAACAACAACAGCAGTGTGCGCAGCGCCGCGCGAGGCGGGGGAGTAGAGGGGGAGAAGTCGCCTCTGGGAGCCGCTAGCCCGAATGCGTCGCTGCGGCAGGGCCACCCTGGATCCCCACGCGATACGTATAACAACAACAACAGTAATAATCGCTCTGACTTCGACTCCGGTAACGCCGCGGAAGGCGGGGAGGATGAGGGTGAAATTGTGCGTCACCGCGCGTTGTTGCTCGCGCGCTCGATTCGTCGGTTGCTGACCGAGGAGCCGGGGATGCGGTATAAACCGCGGGTGTGGGCCGGCTACTACTGTCTTGGTACTGGGTGGTAAGGCAAGCCTGTTCACCATCTCTTTTTCATAATGTTTTCAAGATTTTTTCCCCCTTTTTCATGTATCCTTTTTTTTTTGCCTTCGAAGTGCTTTGTTTTTCGCTCACAGGCCTTTGTTTTTCTGGATGTATAGAGGCTTTTTTAAATTTTGGCATGTGTTCTCAAATGTGTTCAATCCATCTCCAATATTTCTTTTTTTTTGCAATCTATTTGTCTCACCGGATGTATTCCTCTTCTTTTCCTTTTCTTCTTTTTTACAATTTGACACTTTCACTGTACTTTTCTTATCCAATGTTTAGCGCATTCACAGGATGCTCAAAGCTGATCACTTCGCTTCCTTTCTGGCATTTCAGGTGAACTGTCTTGACAGTCAACCAATTTAAAAAAAACAACAGATTTTACAAATAACAATGGCTAGAGGCAGACGTATTGCGTGCCGTTACGGCAGCTTTGAAACTGTTAGATTGTAACTAGAGAATGCTTTCGAGAATAAACCAAAACATTTGTTGGGGAATAGAACCAAATACCGAGGTAGATGCGAAACGCTTTCTAGCGCCAGCTCCTTATCTAATAAGTTGTTGCGCGGCACAATACCACAACAATCGTACTTATTTTTCCTCTTTTGCGATCGTTGTTCTCTTTTCTGAAACGCTTTCATTATATTTATCAACTGAGCTTCGTTTAGCTTTATTTTTTAATACAGTCAGAGGCAAAAGCGTGCCTGTACTTGAGACCGCCCCTTTTCCTGCTGTACAGTTGCAGCGCGCATATCAGGTAGACAAAACAAAAAACAAACTCTTGAAATTTGGTGGTAAACACACACACACACACACACACACATACACTTTTTTTCTAACGTGTCTCAAGCACGAGAAACACAGTTGAAGAAAAAGCTACGGGACGCCAATCTTATACAATTTCACACCATTGCTAGTTCTTGTACTCATTCATTGCAAGAAGAAAACCGTCAAGACAGCTACTGTTCTAAAA
>MDUD01000570.1:0-15160 GCA_002216565.1 Crithidia mellificae | reverse complement strand
CGCGAGAAAAATGGTGTACACTCGCAAACGTGACGTTCTCTTCTTCGGCTCGCTGGCCGTCAGCGTGGCGGGTCAAGAAGTGTACGACGACGATGTCATTGCGCAACTCGCCCGTCAAAACGCGTTCATTAAACTCCGCACCACCGTCACAGCGCCCTTTCGCAAAACCGACGAAGTCTTCAGTGCCGTGGCCACTTCCCCGCTGTATGAAATCCAACCCGACGAGGGCACTGGCCTGGGCAGCGCCGCGGCCGGAGGTGCGAGCGGCAATGCGAATTATAACAGCAACAACACCAACAACATATATGCGAATTCGAATAATAACAATAATAACATGGGCAGCAGCTTAACGGAGGCGCCACAGCAGCTCTCCGCGAGCATGGCGCACCGTCGCACGCCTTCGCAGTCGCTGCATCGGCACGACGCACACGCCCGCCATTCCTCCCAACACCGACAGCGGCCGGCCTTTCTGCCGGTGCTTCTGGAGGTGGGCCGTGGGGCCACCTTGAAGGACGTGCCTTCGATTGAGGAGATGGACCGTGAGCTGTATCAACAACAGCAGCCGCACCAGCACCAGCACCAGCAAGAATCAAGTCAAAGCAACATGAGTGCAAACTCCGCTGCAGGGGCGCGAAGTGGGGAGGAGAGTAACGATGAGCTGACCCGCGTGTTGAACAGCGGAGAGGCGAACACGGCCGGCTACGTCTCCGCGTCTCTGCGGATTGAAGTCGACATGTCTCGCAGCGGCAGCCGCACAGGACCCGTGGCCATCCACGAAGTTTTCCTGCCCTCGTTGAACTACCTAGCCCAGCACGATATCTGCACGCTGGTCCGCGTGCCGCTGCTGACGAGCGCCATTCAGAAGCAGGCCGTGCAGGAAGTGGACGCGGCGGTGGTGGCGCGTGAGTCGGCGCAGCTGCAGAGCAGCGGTAGCCTCGATGGGCCGGCAGTGAACGCGGGTGTGGCGATGAACCTGTACGTTATGGTGCGTGTCGTGAGCCTGTCAGAGAAGCTGCGGCTTGCTCTCGCGGCGGATGCGCAACTACGTGGGTTGCTAAACGCCACAGCACCGCCTATCGCGTCCAACGCTGCGACAAGCGCAGCACCGGTAGGAAGAGTTTCGTCGACGGCGGCCACCACCAGCACCACGTCTGCAGCAGCCCCGTGCATGGACCGCACGCTGCGCGGGGAGGCGCCGTACGGGTCGATGCCGCTCACCGAGCTCTACCGCCACTACAAGCGCTTCTTCGAACACGCCTACAACGCCGTGCTGAAGCACGGTGACGCCGTCACGCAGCGCCTCGTCCACGCCCCACGCCAGCGCGAGGCCGAAGCGTCGTTTCCGTATCGGTGGAACGCGCTGACCGAGATGGACCTCCGCCCCCTGCTGCTCGGCGAAAAGAACTTCGCGCCGCTTCTCTTGACTCTGGCGCACTGCACAAACCTGCGCGCCCTCTACGCGGAGGGCAACCAACTCGGGGACGTGACGTGTGGGCGACTTGCCGCGCTCTTCAGCCGCCACCGCTACCTCGCCTACCTCGGGCTGTCGCGGAACAGCCTGCATGAGGCCGGCGGAGAGCAGCTGGTGCACCTACTAAAGAAAAACCTTCGCATCACGCAGATGCCGTGCGAGGGGAATTACTTTAGCGACGCCATGGCGCAGCGCATCGGCGAGACCACCGCGAAGAACGCCAGCGTGATCGCGAATGACCCACTGAACGTCTTTGCGCAGAGCTACAGCTATCTAACGGAGCTGTCGAGCCTGCCGGAGGCGACGCAGCGGCAGGCCCTGCGGACGTGGGCGATGCTGTCCGCCGCCCCGGTCGGGGACGTGGATGTGATGGTGCGGAACTTAACCACGAGCTCGCAGCGCACCCTCGGCGATGCGCCGCAGGTGGCGATGCAACGCGCGAAGTACGCCCTGCACGCGCGAGAGACGTTCTCGCTGATCCCGCCGTGCGCCACCGCGCCGCTGCTGAATGAGGTGATGCGCACGGTGTACGTCGCGGTGCACCGCATGCTGCCAGACCCGCTGGTTCGCTCGCTCTTCTCGGACCTGGAGACGATCGTGGCGCAGCAGCAGGCGCAGAAGGAGGGGCTGAACAGCGGTGGTAACAACTCCAACAACAACAACAACATCCATAGCTGCTCCAACTCGCCCAATGGAGCGGAGAGCAACAGCCCTGGAAAAGAGGGAAGCAGCAGCAACGACAAGCACAACAGCAGCAGCGGTGATTCGTCGCTGCCGTGGGAGGTGAAGGCGGCGCTTGGCGGACCGGCAGGGAACTCCACTGCGTTTTCTCCGTCTACGCCGTGCGGGCCGCCGCTGAATGCGGAGAAGTTGTTCGCGCGATCGTTCCTGCGCATCGTCGTGACGGTCTTCCGCGGCCTCGCGCTCGCCACGCCGTGGGAGGAGATTGCGGTGGTGTTGGCGGGGATCGGCCGCATGCACCGCGACCTCGGCGTCATGGCGGAAGATTACTGGCTGGCGGTGCACGTCTTTATGGCGGCGGTGCGCATCAGCTGCGGGTCGGAGAGCTACGACGCGGACCATGCGTCGTCGTTTCTGGCCATTTTGGCGCTCGCCGTGCGCACGACGGCAGGGCTTGACGTCGAACTAGAGTAAGCAGTCAACAGTATGCGCTGAGAAAAAAAAGAACAAAGCTGTATTTTTTTCACCTTTCTCAAGTCCAAGCTCGTTATGTTGTTCTCGTCTCGATGAATGTTGTTGTCGCTCCGGCACTTTGTACCTTTAATGCGACGTTTGTCGATCGTTTGCTGTTTTTAATAGAGTGAGGAGAAAGTCCTCACACACAGACAATTCAGAATTCTTTTTATTGTTCTTCTTTTGTTTTATAGTTGCCAACAATCCTTCATAGTCATTATCCCTTTTTCATATCTTTCTATTTTGTTTTATTACAGTTTGCTTTATAAAGTTAAAAAAAAGGAAGAAACGCAATTGTTTAATGCCAAAGTAATCATTACCAAGCGGAATGTTTTTGCACGCTCTTAAGGTAGCTGATAGCCTACAGATTTTGTAAATTGCTCGACGAAAACTTTTTTTTCCTTTATCGGCAAGGTCAACGTTGAATTGCAGGAAGAAAGAATTTAGTAAGCTGAAAAACAAATAGTGCCCGTATGTTTCCTGTTTGACGAAAAAAAAAATAGTACGCAGAAGCTCCGATTTTCAGCAAAGCAAATCTTTTAAAGCACTGTGAATCAATACAAGCCGTGTTCCCCAGTCGCCAAAAAAAAAAAGAAAACATTTCAAAACCTTTATTTTTCTCCATGGTGTTTTCACTTTTGTCTTCCCAATTAATATTTCTACGTGACTTTTTTTTCTTTCTTTTGCTTTTAAATTGACGGTTTTTGGCAGCAGGTAAAGCATCACACACGCTATTACAGAAAGGAATTGACGCGCGTACACATCTTGTGCTTTCGTTCCATTATCTTTCGATTCCTTTTTTCTCCACATTTTTCTTTTTTTAAACATTTTTCTTTTATCCATTTTTGACTCCTTCAATTTACTTGTTCCTTTGTGCTCCACACACACACACAAAGAAAAAAATTTCAACAACAACAAGAGGAACAACACGAACGAAAACAAATAGTCATGACGTCCATTCTTAAGTTGATGCCGCGCGAGTACGTGCATGTGGAGAACACCGACACGTGCGATGTATTCACAGTCGTTGGCCCCATCACTTTCACCCTCTACGATCATCACCGCCGACTGCGCCAAAACCCAAACGAGATGGTGGTCGTGCCCCCTGGCTACTACGTGGAAGTGACAAATCCCATGCATCGTGTGGAGGACCAACCAACCTCACCACCACCACGGCAGCAGCAACCAGAAGAGGCATCGTCGACTGGCGGTGGCCGAGCGCGTGCCGCCGCTGCGCCCGTCTACACCTTGTTAAAGAGCAACCGCAAGTGCCCGACAGGCATTGAAAGCGTCGCGTACAGTCGGTGGAAGTGCCCTTTTGGCAGCAGCGAACTCCGCTTCGCTGCCGACTCGCCGTTTGCGCTGATGCCCGGCGAAGAAGTTAGCATCCTGCATCCGCTGCCGTTGCTGGCGGCGAACGAAGCGTTGGTGCTCGAGGCCACCGAGGCGCACGAGACCACTTTCCCAAGCAGCCCAGCGAATAACGCACCGCAGGTGGAAGGTGATGAGAACAGGTCCGGCGCAGCGACAGCCGTCGTGCGCCACCGTGCGCAGCAGGAGCAGTATTTGTTTCACGGCCCAGGCGTGTACACCCCTCGCTTGGATGAAGTCATCGTGGGGCGCATTACAGGCGCCTACGTTTCGCGCATGCAGGTGTGCTGCTTCACCGCGCTCTACGACTTTACGGATGACGCTGGTGTGGCTCGCATGGCCGGCGAGCGCTGGGCGGAGCGGCGCGAGGGTTTTCTGTTCTGCCACCCCGCGGTGCGACTCCGCGTGCGCAACGTGTACGTTGTGGCGGCAACAGAGGCGCTCGAGCTCGAGTCCACCGAGGCGTTCTTCGACGACGCGTTGCAGGTCGAGCGAGAAGCGAAGAAGCCGTACCTCATCACGCGAGCGGACACCCAGGACGGCGTGTACGTGCCGCGCTACTTCGAGAAGCTCATCTCGCGGCGTCAACAGATTCACCTCTCCAGCACGCAGTACTGCGTCGTGACGAACCCGGTCGACGCGCACGGTGTCGCGAAGCCCCGTGAGGCGGAGGTGCGGACGGGCCCGCGATCTTTCATTCCGCAGCCCGGTGAGCGGGTGACGCGGGTGCTGGACGCGTTGGTGCTGAAGGAAGACGAGGCGCTGCTGCTCACCGCACTGCAATCTTTCACCGAGACAATTGAGGACGACACTACGAAGGATGCAAACAGTGCGTCCACGACGCCGCCGCGCACCGTACACCGCGAGGGCGGGTCTCGCTGGCTCGTCCACGGCCCGCGACAGTACATCCCGCCCATCTACGCCCACGTGGTGGAGCGGCGCCACGTCATGAAGCTGGACGAAAACAGCGGCGTCTACGTGCGTAACATTTACACCGGACAAATCCGATCTGTCTTTGGGCAGCCGTTCATGCTGAGCGCCGAGGAGGAGTTGTGGGCGCGGCCCATCAGCGCGTACGTGCGGCGGCTGCTGGCCCAACCGCGGCAGTCGCTGCGCGTTGATGACATGTCCGCGGAGGAGATCGCCGAGGCGGCGGTCGAGGAGGGCCGCGCAAACATGCGGCGAACGGCGCAGGCGCTGAACGCGGCGGGGCCGACGCGGGCAAGTTTTATCGGGGGAGGAAAAGGCGTGGTCGTTGCTGGCTCGGCGGGTGCCAGGGTGATGGCTAACAACTCGTACAGGAATAATGCTGGAGCGGTGGAGAATCGATTTGTTATGACGCAGCAGCAACAGCAGACAGAGCACTCGAGCGACGACTCGTCGTCGTCGGCCTACACCACCTGCATGGATGACCAGGAAGAGGGGGCGGACGGTGGTCGTCCTGATCACGAGGACGACCGTGGACTTGCTTTCACCACCTCCGAGGAGGAGGAGGATGACGACGAGAACAACAACACTATCAACGAAAAAAATAATGCATTCTACCAAAAGTCGGCACAGAAGATCCGGAAGATTGGCCCGGATGCGAACCCCTACGCTGGCACGCTGAATATCCTCGCGATGGCAGAGGCCAACGCGCACCCACCCTGCCAGTCCGCCAACATCGACGCCTACCACGTCATCAGCGCGAACGTGGAGCACAACACCCTCATGCGGCTGTACGACACAAGCAACGGTTGCAGCCGTGTTGTGGCCGGCCCCGCGACGGTGTACCTCGAGCCGCATGAGCACTTCACCCCCCTCTCCCTCTCCGGTGGCCGGCCGAAGGAGCCGCATCAAATCCACTCGCTGAGTCTCTTCCTCGGGCCGGACTACATGGCCGACATCATCGAGGTCGAGACGCGCGATCACGCCCGGCTGCGGCTGCACCTCGCGTACAACTGGGAGTTCGACGGCGTGGAGGCCGGCAGCGGCGTGGACGCGCAGCTCGCCTTCACCATCCCCGACTTCGTCGGTCAGGCCTGCAAGGCCCTCGCCAGCCGAGTCCGGTCCGTCATTGCGGGGCAAACCTTCGAGTTCTTCCACTGCAATTCCTCCTCGCTGATCCGGCAGGCCATCTTCACCTCCGCCTCGGCGGACGGCTCGACGGTGATCAAGAACGACGCGCTCTTCTTCGTCGCGAACGGGCTGCGCGTGACGACGGTGGATGTGCAGAGCGTGGAGCCGGTCGACACGAAGACGCGCATCGCCCTGACGAAGAGTGTGCAGCTTGCGGTGGAGATTATCACCAAGGCGCAGGAGAGCGACGCTTCGCACCAAGCCGCGCTGCTCGAGCAGGAGGCGCGCGGGGCGCTTGAGCTGCAGGTGATGCGGGATCGCGCCAAGGCCGAGGCGCAGCGCACGGCGCTGCTGAAGGTGATGGGCGACAACACGGTGCTTGAGCAAGCTGGGGCGAGCCGCGCGCAGGCCCTGGCGGAGTCCGAGGCGCGCCTGGCGGAGGCGAAGGGCGAAGTCGACGCGACGCCGCTGCGGTGTGCCGCGCACGCCGTGGGCATGGACGCCGAGCTGGACATCCTGCGCCAACGCGCCGAGCTCGACCTCGCCCACCGCGCCGCAATGAACGCACTGGCCATCGCAAAGCAGCGTCGGCTGGCCGAGATCGAGGCGGGGAAGTACGAACAGGTGATGGCCGCGCTGGGCAAGGAGACGCTGATTGCCATGGCGAACGCGGGGCCAGAACTGAAGGCGCAGCTGCTGGGTGCGCTGGGGCTGCAAGGCTTCGTCGTGACGGACGGGAGCACGCCGATCAACATGCTCAACTTTGCAGAGCAGATTGCCTCTCGCTCCTCCGCTGCTTGAAATCTCGTTTTCCGCTATTACGAATGTGCTTCTCCCATATCATGACTGTCTGCGGGTGCATTTGTGTAAGTGTGTGTCTGGGTTATCGTTGCACGCAGAAAGAGGTCGAACCTCATTTAATTCTTTGTGTTTATTCGCTGCTTGTTGTAGAGTTCAACGAATTTAATTATGATCATTTTTATCTTTTATTTTCAACCCCGCTGTTTTTTCTTCTACCGGGGCAACGCAAACATATAATTAGTTGTCATTTTTACACTTTTGCTTTTTTTTTTCTCTTACTTGCCATTTTATAACAACTTGCCATTTTTACCGCTTTGTTAGTTCTTTCTTTTTTGTGTGTGCTCAATCACCACTATCGATGTCTCATTCCATCATCCTCGCAAACTGCTCAACCCTTTTCTTTTTCTAAGAAACAAAAGACACGACGGTTTTTCATAGACAGAGTATATGAAACGTTCTGTGCAATACAAGAGGAGTTACATTTCATTTGCTCCACCGAACAAGGTTATTACCTTTTTGCTCACCCCTTCAATGTGAATGTCTCCATCGATTAGCGAAAAAAAAACCTGATTGATTGCATGAGAATAATTTTGCTACCAGCTTATTGTCTTAACGCTGCATTTCACTGATCTCCTTTTTATTCACTTTGCAACTTTTCTCCTATTTCTACATTTCACCGCCCTCTATTTGCAGGCCCTTTAAGAAAAGAAAAGAAAACCGCAACTCGAGCACAAAGCTGTTCAAGTAGTTTGCAATTGGTTTGCCTCACATTATATAGCTTGCCAAATAATTAAAAAAAAATTATATAGAGTACTTCTAGATTTTTTTGTCTATTCACTCATAGAGAGAAAGAGTTGCCTTGAATTAAGGCTAAAATTTCACATTTGCACAGCTACAAGATACTTAAAAAAATTAACAGGCAACAACTATAAAGTACTAGAAGTTTTTGACATGCCGCACGAAGTTGTCATTGGTACGTCTGACGTACACGATAATGAGGTCAACAGTCAGCGCGCCGACACCCCAAACCCGCTCACCGCCACGCCGCCCCAGCAGCCCAGCCTCGCCACGCTCGAGGCGTACGTGCAAGACCTTCGCTACGAACTCTGCGGCGACCGCCACGCACCTTGCGGGTACGCCGCGCACGTCCGCGTGGGCGCCACCGACCTGACGCGCATCAGCAGGCTTGTCGACTTGTTAGATCAGCTGCGGTACTGGGGCATTGAAGAGAGCACGACGTTTCTGCGTGAGCCCAGCGGACTGGCCGAGGTCGAGGCGCCGGAAGTGGTGGTGGCGTGTGTGTGCAGCGGGAGACCAGCACTGATGACACAAGCACTCACGGTGCTACAGGTCATGCTGCCGCATCGGCAGACGGCGTGGGAGCTGCGGCGCGTGACACGGGCCGTGCTGCAAGCACGAGGTCAAACGATACCTGACCCATCTCCCGTGGACACAGACTCCAAAGCGAGTGCTGTTTGTGATGACATCCGTCTAGAACACGAGAGAAATTGGATTCACACGAACACGAATTGTGTGACGGCGATCTCAAAGAAGAGCCGAGAGGAACAGGAGGAGGAGAGTAAGCAACTTCAGCAGAGGGCGTGCAACCCGGCAGAGCCAGCTGTGCAGCCGCCACAAGCGGAAATGAACGGTGATCCTTTGTTAATTCTTCTAGCGGACATCATGCAGCGACACGCAGGTGCCGCACCACTGCTCACGGAAGCTATTCGCACAGCAACAGCGGTGACGCAGGCCGTGCTGGCGAACAAGGCGGATGCTGCTGCTACTGCCGATGCTGGAGAAGAGAGCAGCATGCGCTTCGCAGCGGACGTGAACAGCGTGGTGGATTCGCTTTACGCGACGCCGCTGGTGTATCTGATCGAATTGGCGATGCGTCGCTTTGGTGACGTTGGCGCGCTGCAGGTGTGCGGCGTGCAGTTCTTTGCCACCCTGGTGGATCTTCCAATGCCGTCGGACGACGACTGCTTCTTTTCAAGTGCTTCCGAGAATAAGAGTGACGCACACAATGGCAATAGACCCGAATCGACGTCTGGAGTTGCCGGTGCTGGAAGTTGTGTTTTTCTGCAACAGGAGGAGGACGAGGCGGAAAGGATGATAAGACCACCCGCCATGTCTGAAATCATCGCGCACAGTGACGGTATACTGGCCGTGCTGACGTGCGCGATGCAGCGCCACCACCAGAACCTTGCCCTGTGCCGCAGCGTTCTCCGTATCTGGTGTGTCTGCGCACAGCAGCCGGCGAATCGGCTGCCCTTACTGCGCCACGGCGTGTACGCTTTTGCGGTGAAGCAGCTGGCCGAGGTGGGACCGTACACGATGGATGTCTTTCACGCCTCCGCTGAAATCGTCGGATACTTTATGCCGCTACTGGATGTGCTGCAACGGCGCACGCTGCTGTGGACACTGCGGGGCATCCTGCAACGTCGCCCGCAGCTGGAGATGATCGAGCTGGTGCTGGCCCTTCTGGTGGCGCTGCTCACGGTCGTGACGTCGAACAACAGCAGCAACAACGATGAGAAGCGTTATTCTAATGGTGATGGTGCAGACGAATCCGGCGAGTATGCGCGCGCCGAGGTGAGAGAAGATTTGTCTGACGGTGCAGCAGCGAATCTGGCGAATACGGGGAGTCGAAGGCGCGACCCCTACGCGATGTACGCTCACGGTCCACAACCGCCGCTAACACAATCAGAGTCCGTCGCCGCAACGTTGAACTCCGCGGCACACACAGCGGAAGAGAAGAACATTCACAGCAGCTCTGCAAAGCAGACGAAGCTCTGCCGTTTGCAGCTCAGCCCGCTGTACTTTCAGCCACAAACAGCGCAGTCGTCTCCTCTGCGTAAAGGTGAACCGGCATCATCTCGTGCCGGCGCGACACTGACGGACAGCAGCGACACGTGGGAGTTTATGTTGCAACACTGCGCACTGCCGCAGCTCGTCAGCGGGATCCACACGTACTTTCGCACGTGCGAGGTGGTGGATGAAAAAGATGCGGCGGAGGTACAGCGAGTCTGCACCTTAGCGGAGGGTGTCTTGAGTTTCTTCTGAGAAGAAAACACATAGAGAGAGAGAGCGCCTAAGCATTTTCTCCTTTGAGTAAGTGCACAGAAATCAATGTACATGAGTCGCAACGACATAAAATAACGAAGACAGAAAGAAACACACAATTTGATCTTTAAAGACTTACTCGTCCCCTTAAAAAAACTTCTTTTCTTAATTAGAAAAAAGATGGTATATTCGCGAAGAGCGTGCTTTAGTGGAAAAAATAAATAAGAAGCAGCATCCAGCCCAGTTGTTTGTCGTTACAGATTAAGTTCTTGCATCTGCTCGTTTCATTAAAATCCTTCTCTTTTTTATTAACGGCTTTATTGTCTCCACCTAATTTTCACGACTCTGAAAGACAAAGGAGACACACAATTCCGGCGAGAAAAAAAAAACACGCATATAGATCCAAAATACAGAATAATAGTTTCATAGCCATGACTGCTTTGGCAGAAGAACAGCGGACGCAGGCGGCGTTGCAATTCCTTCTCCTCGACCAAGACTCCGACGGCTGCATCGCCAGCGACGAACTCGGCTCCTTCCTTCGTGCCGTTGGCCTCTACCCCACCCCGTCAGAGGTTACGGGTTACGTGACCTTGGTCGATCCCCAGCACACGGGTAAGATCCAGCAGGCGGACGCGCTGCGGTTGGTGGAGCAGCTCTATTCGCAGCGCACGAAGCCCGAAGAGCTGCACGCCGCACTGAAGGTGCTGGACGAGGACGCGGATGGGTACATGACAACGGCGCAACTGCGGTTAATTTTGGTCAGCCTCGGCATGCGCATGACGGCGGAGGAGGCGGACGAGGTGATACACGATGTAGAGAAGGACGCGGATGGGATGATCAACGTGGATGATCTGGCGCAGCTGCTGATGCCGTCCAAGCCGGAGGACACTCTGTAGCGCCAAAAAAAATTGAGCGAGCACTCACTCGCGGCGCACTATGTACACTAAAGATTACTTGAATCGCACTCATTACTATTATAAAACAAACAAACAAAAAGAAAAAAAGAAGAATAAGAATGCTTCCCTCAGTCAGTGCTCAAGAGTAGCTTCTTGTAAGATAGGGGCTTTTTTCTTTTGTTCTTTAACTAGAATCAGTGATGCGTCCACAACAACAACAACAAAAAAAAATGCTGTCTCGTGAAGGTTATTCTGTGCCACCTTCACCTACTGCTTGTGTAGCTTCACGCGTCGCGTTAAACATGTTTCTTTTTCTTCTCCACCCTTCACTTCTGCCATCAACTTTGCCTTCTTTTTTATTATTAATTTGCACAAAAACAACAAACAAGGAAACCGGACATTCGCAGCCTGTACACCAAAGCTTAGCACGAACAAACTCACAGAATTTTGCGAAAACAAGAAACAACACACACACAAACAAACACAAGCACTGCGTGATGTCGCGCTCAATACTTTTTATTGACAACGGCGGCTACAGCCTCAAAGCGCTGTACCTCCCTACCGACCAAACCACCACCACAGCAGCAGCAGCAACAGCAGCACCCCCACACCTCACATCGAGCACCTCTGCGGCGTCCTTCACCTCGTCGAGGGCACGCGCGAGCGCCATCCCTTCCGTGCTCGTGCTGCCAAATTGCATCGGCGCGGCCCCGCACGCCGGGACGGGCATCCTCGGTGATCAGATCACGCGTCTCCCGCACTTTAATGGGCTGATGGTGCGCCGCCCGGTGGATCGAGGCTACGTCGTCGATGGCGGTCTGCAGGCGCGCATCTGGGAACACGTCCTGCAACACTTCGCCATCGCGGAGGAGAGTAGCGTGGACATTTGGTTGACCGTGCCCTTTGGCGCGCCGAAGGCGATTGCGCAGCTACTTTGGCTGCTCTGCACCCGCAGCTTTCGCTTCCACTCGATTACGCTGGTGAGCTCGAGTTTCCTGTCCCTCATTGCGTACAGCTTTGGTCACGTTCACCCAGGTTACGGAATCACAGATTCTACTCAGCGAGCGAGCGTCGGCGTGATGTCAACCCCTCCAGTTGCTGCTGTTGCCGCTGCGTCGAGTAAACAATCGATTGAATTCACTTCTCCTATTACTAACAAAGAGGAAGAGAAGGACGTGCCAGGTCGCAAGCGCACGCGCACGTCGAATGAATCTGCTGGGCATGGCACGACGTACGGTGCGTCCTCTGATCTGCACCACACCGGTGGAACGGCCATCTTGGTCGATGTCGGCTTCTCGGGTACCACCATCACCCCTTACATTGACTTTATCCCCGTCACCAGCTCCTCTGTTCGCATCGACGTGGGTGGCAAGCTGCTGACGAATCGTCTGAAGGAGTTTCTCAGCTTCAGTCAGGTGAACGTGATGGAGGACACGTGGTTGATGAATTACGTACGTGAGCGCTGCTGCGTCGTCGCGCTCGACCCCGCCAAGGCGCTGCAGCGCTACACGGCGCTGTGGCGCGGGCGTTCACGTGCCGAGGTGGAGGCGGTGCTCCAGCAGGAGAGTACGCGTGCTCTGTCCAGTCGCGTTGGTGCGAGGCACAAGGCTACGCTCTCGAACGCAAACAGCAACAACGACAAGAGCGCGCTTTGCACAAACACTTCAAGCGTAGTGGCGAAAGCAGAGACATCAGCTTCCCCCGTGAGTGCTGCTGCTGCTGCTGCGGCGATTCCGCGTGGCAGTGGGTTTGGGGTGCGTGTGAAGACAGAAGAAGCAGTGACGGGAGCGGCGGGCGAACACGTCGGCAGTCTATCACCGCCACCACCACTCACACCACAAGCAGCGGAGGCGGCGCAGCTGAATCAGCGCCGCCGTTGTTGCTGTTCGTCCGCGCCGTTGGCACGATTTCCGTCTTCCACGGACACGGTTGCGGCGGAGGTGCCAATGCGGTTTTACTTACCCACCATACCCGCCCTCCTCCCACTCGGTGTCACGGCACGCGAGCTGTCCACGCGGCTGCCAAAGTCCAGCGCTGTCGACGCCTCGGCCCTGCAGCACCTTCTGCTCTGTCAGGAACGGTTTTTGATCCCCGAGCTGCTTTTCACGCCGGGGGATGTGGGGTTGGATCAGCAAGGGGTGAGCCAGGCGGTGAGCGAGGGCATCTTTCAGCGGGGCTTGCTGCAGCACGTGTCCACGCTACTGCGGCCGCAGCTTTTGCGGCGCGTGTGCGTGTACGGCGGGGTGGCGCAGACACCGTTTCTGTTGGAGCGGCTGCGGAGAGAGTTACAGGCGGCCTCGCCTTCGTCTCTCGAGGAGGCCAATTCGATTCTAAACCCGGATCCGTCTGCGTCAGAGATGGATTCCGCGCGCGCGGCTGCACGGGATCGGATGGACGAGGCGACGTGTGGCGTGTCCGACATCGTCTGTGCTTCAGGAGGTGTAGAGCCGCTGCCTTTCATTCCTGAGGTGCTGAAGTCCGCCGTGACCGCTGCCCTCCCTGCGCAGACCTCGTCCGACGATGTCGCGCTCTCGCTGATGCCGTTGATTGGCGCGTACCGTCTCTTCACCGCGCATTCGAGTTTAAGTGGTGAGACTTCTCGCTCGCCACCGCAGCACAAGCCGGTGCCGCCATCACAGATGCCCTTATCACTGAAGCAGCTGCACTGCCTCGTGCAGCAACGCTCCTCGATCGCGTTGCAGCATCCCGTGAACGGAAAAGTGACTGTCGAGACTTTCCAGGACGCACTGCGGCAGCTGTTATGAGAGGAAAAAGCAAATGAAAGGCCAAAGTGCGTCAATCATTGTACCTTATTGTTATCACATTAATGACTCTGATTTTTTTTTTCCTGATATGCGCCGCTGCTATTATCAACTTTACACACACACGGAAAAAATCACCTTGAAATGAACAAAATGCATGAACAGTCATCGTTTTCTCCAAAAAAAATCTGAGGCACTTTTTTTTTATTCGCGCAACGCGGGAAAGGTGCAATTGCATGTTAGTGTCTTCATCATGAGCTACGGTGTCAAAAGACGAAGAAAAGGAGAGTTACTGTTTACTCGTTCCCGACAAACAATAATGTAAGAGCTTGCTACCTACTGGTCATTTTGCCTCACCACCTTTTAATTGAACCTCCAAACCAATCTTTTGAAACCGCAATCATCCTCACTCGCCACCAAATATGAATACAAACACACACACAGAATACCTCTAATTTTAACTCAAGAGATCAAAACAACCACAATACAAAAAAACCTCTATTTTCATTTAAACCTTTCCTTTGTCTATACCTAACAACACCACAAAAAACCCCCTTTTCTCGCAAAAATGGCCTCCCGTGTCAACAACCTGATGTCCCACATCGCGATTCGCGATTCGGACAGTGATGAGATGCGCTACGTGAAGCAGCGCCTCGCCCTCGCCTCCCTCGCTACTCAGTTCACCACCTCGAACGAGAAGATGAAGCAGCTGACCATGTTCATGATCCACGAGATGGTGGAGGGTCTTGAGGGCCGCGAGAGCACGATCCGCATGCTCCCGTCCTACGTGTACACCTCCGACCCGAGCAAGGCCACGGGTGTCTACTACGCGCTCGACCTCGGTGGCACGAACTTCCGCGTGCTGCGTGTGAGCCTGCGCGGCGGCAAGGTGGACGCCCGCACGGATGCGAAGTTCGTCGTGCCGAAGCACGCCGTCACGGGGACGGCCACCGACCTGTTTGACTTCATCGCGCAGTGTGTGAAGAAGATGATGTCGGAGAACGCCCCGGAAGACATGGAGGCTCGCGTGCCGCTCGGCTTCACGTTCTCCTTCGCGGTGGATCAGAAGGCCGTGAACAAGGGTATGCTGATCAAGTGGACAAAGGGCTTCTCGACGAAGGGCGTGGAGGGCCAGGATGTGGTGGAGCTGCTGAACAATTCCCTGCGCCGCGTGAAGATCAACGTGAACGTGGTCGCGCTGTGCAATGACACCGTTGGTACGCTGGTGGCCCGCTACTTCGTGGACACCGACGTGCAGGTGGGTGTCATCATCGGCACGGGTTCGAACGCCTGCTACTTCGAGCGCGCCTCGGCGGTGACGAAGGACCCCGCGGTGGCCGCGCACGGCAACGCCGTCACGCCGATCAACATGGAGTGCGGCGATTTCGATTACAAGTACAAATACACGCTGCCGATCACACAGTACGATGACGAGCTGGATGCTATCACGCCGAACAAGGGCCGCTGCCAGTGGGAGAAGATGGTGTCTGGCATGTACCTTGGCGAGATCGCCCGCCGCATCATCGTGCACCTGGCGCAGC
>MDUD01000555.1:4148-35969 GCA_002216565.1 Crithidia mellificae | reverse complement strand
AGAAGGCCATGCCCAACAAGGGTTACGGTAGCGACCGCGCCACCAAGTACATCACCCCTTCTGGTTTCCGCAACTTCCCCATTAACAACGTGGAGGACCTCTACATGCTGGTGATGCAGAACCGCAAGTACGCCGGCGTGATCGCGCACACCGTGGGTGCTCGCAAGCGCAAGGCCATCGTGCGCAGGGCTCTGGAGCTGGACATCCGTCTCGCCAACGGCAACTCCAAGCTTCGCAAGGTTGCCACCCAGTAGGTGACTATCTAGTGTTATCATCTTTTCTCTTTCCTTTCGTATTTTCAAAATAGTTATAAAAAAAGCTCAAAAAAAAAATGCAACATAGACTCTGTTCGGTCGAGAGTCGCGCGTGACTCTTTCATCTTTCTTGTAAGAAAAGGTTGACTAAAATACCGATGAGGTCTCGAAGAGCACAGGTCAACAACAAGGACAATACCACTATTTCTGTGCTCATCGCCTCATCAATGTGCTGCTTGACAGAATATTCATTCTCCCTTTATTTCTATTGAGCGTTGCTTTAAAAAAAATAAATAGTGCGCTTTTGCCATACTCCGGCAAACCCGCCACCTACTGTTTAATTTAATCTTCAATTAACATGTTGGCTTTCTCATTTCACATCATTTACTCCACCTCTCCTTGTTATCTTCTTTGCTCTAACGCCTCAACCATAAACAAACGCTACTTATGAAATACTGCTTACAATTGAGGTTTTAGCCACGTAGTCTCTGTGATAGAGAAAAAAACAACATCTCTTTTCTCTCTTGGAAGTAACAAAAAAAAAATATATCTATCAAAAATGCCGCACGCCGACCATAGGAAGTACAAGATCCAGCGTGAGGAGATGCCGGCGATGCCTCACTTCACGGACTTCAACGATCCGCGCTTCTGCGCCACGACGAACAAGCAGAAGAACGGCATCCTTGCTTACTACCAGTGGCTGCACTGCATTGGCAACTGGGGTGAGGAGCACTCCATGTGCAAGAAGATGCGCTGGTACGTCGAGCGCATGATGCACGAGACGTGGCTGGAGAAGTGGGAGGAGAAGCGCGCGCTCGGCCACTTCGACCACACCGTCCTGTACGGTGTCAAGCCGTGGAAGGAGTTCGAGCCCCTTTACCAGCCGGTGAAGAAGAACCGCAAGGGTGCCTACGAGTACTGGTTAGACCGTGACTTCGAGCCCCTGTACGACCCCGATGCGGCGGACTGGCGCGAGAAGGCTCCCATCCTTCACGACATGTTCGTCCTCGGCAAGAAGCCGGTTGCTGCCGAGTAATTAGGGAAGCTCCGCAATTTCATTTCAAAATGCAGCTCTCGCGTTGGTTCTTTAGCACAGTTTCTACAAAATTAAAAAGATTTCTGGAAGTATTGCCCGTACTTCTCTTAGCTGTTTTCACTTCTTTTCAATTTTTTTTTTGAAATTTCTTTGTGTCAGCATTGTAGCTGATAAAACTGTTCTAGCTGTTTATTTATCTTTTTTTCTCTTTCTTAGTGTAGTAAAAGCTTTGCCTTTTGTTTAGGTAGTTGAAATCTTATTTTCTGTTCATTTGAGAATTTAGCCAACGTGGCTTCCCAAGTAAGAAGTAATAAATAAAAGGTTACAATAGGTGCAATACGTTGACCGCAAGTGGCGTGTGCTTTTAACAGAGCACGCAGCACATAAAAAAAAAATCTGAGCGGGGTGAGGCTGGAAATTAGCAGCAATCAACACCTGTTTTTATTAATGATTTCAAGCAAATACCCAAGCAAAGGCCAAGCCACTTGTGGGGGTTTTCTGACAAATGCAAATAAAAAGACGAAGACCTTTTTAAATGCTTTAAAAAGGCGTTTTTTTTTCCCTTAGCATGATTTCTTACATGCTGCACGATAAAAAAGGGCAGATGGAGTTTGACAAATTCATAAACTGTCGCTGATCTATTGCAAAAATGCTCAGCGGCGTCAATTCTTCTTAATTATTTCTTTTTATGTAATACACCCCTTCAATGTACTTTTCCTAATGGTTTATCTTCGTCATTTCCCCTACCTGTTTCCTTTTTCTTTCTGTTGGCATTTCCTTTAATTTTTTGTACACAACGCCTTGTCTTTTTTTACCCTCCTTACTTTTGTGTATGGATCCTCTTCACTTCTAAAGCTTTGAATAAAGCTTCTGGAATAGCAGATAGTTTAATCAACTGTAAATTCATATTGTCGGTGACAAGGCATCCCAAATATATAGTTTTTAGAACTATTCTTTTTTCTTTCTATTAAGCCTATTGCAATATTGTTTTCCTTTATTGCACAGCAGTCTTATATACTCATCCTGCATTCAGTATTTGTCTATAAGCTTATTGCTATATACACACCTACATAAACAGGTTTACAAAAACTCAAATTTGCAGAAAATAAATACACAAAAAAAATGTCTGAGGCATTTTACGGGTTGACTACGTTTAGTCCCTCGGGCAAGCTGGTGCAGATCGAGTACGCAACGACTGCGGCTGGCAAGGGCACGACGGCTCTTGGCGTAAAGGCGACGGATGGTGTTGTGATTGCTGCGAAGAAAAAGGCTCCCTCTACGTTGGTGGATGCCACGTCGATCCAAAAGGTTTTTGTGCTGGACGACCACGTTGGGTGCACGTACAGCGGTATGGGCCCGGACTGCCGCGTGCTCATCGACTCTGCCCGCAAGACGTGCCAGCAGTACAAGCTGACGTACCACGAGCCGATCCCGATCGGTCAGCTGGTGCGCCAAATCAGCGCTCTCTACCAGGAGTTCACACAGTCCGGTGGCGTTCGCCCATTCGGGTGCTCACTGCTGGTCTCCGGTGTTGATGCCAACGGGTACCATTTATATCAGGTTGACCCGAGTGGCACGTTCTGGACATGGAAAGCGACGGCTATCGGTACAGGCAGCTCCGACGCTAAATCCTTTCTGGAGAAGCGCTACACTGCTGACATGGAGCTTGAGGATGCCGTGCACACTGCTCTGCTGACGCTGAAGGAAGGCTTCGACGGTCAGATGACGCCTGAAAACACGCAGGTGGGCCGAGTCGTGGAGAACCGCTTTGAGATCCTCAGCGTTGATCAGCTGCGCGATTACCTGGACCAGATTTAGTCCAAGCTACACTACTTCAGCGAAATACAGAGAGAAAAGGGGGAGGCATGACAGCGGCGAAGTGAAAGTGACCCCAAAGACGAGATGCGGCGCCGCAGCACAAGGCCGCGCAACATTTGCTTCTGTTGTATCGATACCTATTTTAACTCTTTTTTCCCTCTTCATTATTGTTACTATTCTATTGTTGGCCTCTTTCGAATGTTGTGAAAAAAAGAAAGATAAACAGACAGTTGTAAACAGTTGACAAAGAAGTAAGTTTTGCTAGGAGTACGGTTGTGTGGCCGCGCTCTGGCGTTTGCGCGCCAGCCCAACAGTACAGAGCTGCATTTACATCTGCTGTAAAAGTATTGTGGTGCTTGCCGCTTTGCTCTGTTGTTCTTCATTATGTACGCCTGTTCAACGATGCCGCGTACACACACGCATGATCAAATCAAGCAGACGCATTGCTGCGCTTCTGGCACGCAAATTATTTGCCAGGGCATTTTAAGCACCTTTAGCCCAATATGTTAAAAAAAAAAAAACGAAAGTGCAACGGTAACAAAATGCTGCCGACTTGCTCGGGATTTCCTTTTTTTTTTTGGGACTATGGCCTCTGCTCCTGCTCTCTCTCCTGCGGGTTTTCTCGCCCTACTTGTCTTTGCACTACTTTGTCCCCCTCTCTCTTATTATCGCCACACGTGAACATGCGAAATTTATGAAGTATTATTGCGATTCTTTGCAATGCCAACAGCAGCGCTTCTGCGCAAAAAAGTTTTTGCGCGCGCCGCCATAGATCTGTGCGGAAAGAAAATAATCGGTAAGAATGAGTTCTTGAAACTACTGACTAGTGCAAAATACACGCCGCCGCAGTTTCGCATGACAGAAAGTGAAGCGGCCGATTATTACGTCACGCTTAGGCAATCAAAAATGTTAGTAGAGGTAGGTGACCACGTCTACCCAGACCCTCAAAGCGTTATCGATGCGGTGCACTTGAAGAGTGGGCTGCCACTTATTTCTTCCTCTAGTCCTGACTTAGCAAATGCTCGCAGTAGGCTGACTGAGGCGCTGTCTGCATCGCACAAGATCACCGCTCCAATGGTAGAAAAAGCTGTGCGCCGCGAGAAAGAGTTTTGGGCCTTCACGGCGCTGGGGAGCGGAGTCCAGATGCTAGTGCTCTCCTACCTAACGTTTCAAGTGTACGGCTGGGATGTCATGGAGCCGGTGACTTTCTTTGTCACCACTACCACTGCATTATGCTCCTACGCGTACTTTTTATACTTCCGATCTGAGCACACCTATGAGCACGTTGATGACAGCTTGCTGCCCTATCGGCTCTCCAAGGAGCTGTACAACTCACAAACTGAGGCGCAAAAGATAATTCGCGATTTGCGCTTGTCGCGCGAGCTCGATAACGTTGACGCGGAAAAGGAAACACGAATGGCGAAGCTGATCGCCGAAGCGGTGAGGAAGTGAGCTGCGTGATGCTTTTCAACACAAATATCTGCTCTTTTTCTTTAAAGTTTCCTCTTGATGATAAAAATTTGAATTTTTCAAGCTTTTGTACAATGTAATTTTTCTCTTGTTATCAAAGGTAGAAAGATGCCAAAAGTTACAAATAAGCAAACAAATGAATACTTGCACCTGAAAGGCATCTGCCAACGCATATCAGTAGCAGACAGGACAAGTGAATGAGAGGTAGTGAAATTAATGGCATCGTTACTCTCTTTTTACTTTTATAAAAAAGCCGCGACTTCTTGTTGCTTCGCTGCAACTTGAGGGCTAGTATCCTTACGTTTGCCCATACGCTATTTTGCAAAGCTTGTTGTGCGGCATGAGAACCTCGCGCAACGTTTTCTGTTTTTTTTTTTCACTTCAAGGTTACATTGCTATCAGTTCACACTCTAATTTTTGCACTCACCCCTAGTCTCTTCTTTTTTTTTTCTTCCACTATATTCGGGCTCTCGTTACAACTCACACAGCCTCTTTTTCTTTTCTCCTTCTTTGACGGCGCATCTGCCTGGGAAAAAACCAATCTGTTTCGGCTCCTCCAAGTTCAGCTCTTGCCCGCACACACACACACACACACACACACACACACACAGACACAAAAGGAAAGCGAATAGGTGTTGACACCTCTGAATAAGCTACCTAGTCACTATATAATACGTGGAAGCAAACGCTTCAGTTCCCACAATGGCGTGGACTGTGCACGAAGACGAATACAAGACGGAGGGCTACGACAATTTGGAGGAGATTTTGCAGTATGTAGTACACACTGAGGAGGCTGCGCCGCCCAAGGCGACGGGCAAGTACACGAAAAGCTCTCAGGTCTTTGCCACCCCATCGCCGCTGACGGCCGCAGCGTTGAGCTCGCCTCTAAAGCAACAACAGCATCAGCAGCAGCAGCAACATCAGCAGCAGCAGCAGCAGCACCACCTTGCAAATGCGGTGCCGTGGCAGCCACAAAACCACACGCCAAGCAACTCTTCCCTTCATGGAATGAGTATGCAGTACACGGCGTCACAGGCCGCGCCGCAGCGTCGCTACAACGCTAACGTCAACCCCAACGCGAGTGCCAACATCAACAACAACAACCCAAGCAGCAACCGCTACACCGGCAGCTACGGCGTCGGAAATGGACAGTACGATCGTACGCCAAAGAGCATGAACGGTAGCGATTCGTACGGCTTGTCGCCTGCGTCTGGTCGTCGCGGAATGGGGATGGGTCTGAGCCAGCGAGGGGATCACATGATGGGGATGGAGATGAACGGCGTGCCTATGTCCGACATGATGATGGCGAAAGACAGCCTTGCCGGACAGGACATGATGGGTGGCAGCGGCGGCGCGTACGGCGACTGGGCAGGCAATGGAAGTAAGTACGCTCAAAACGGATCTATTACGGCAGACAGCCTGCGCGGTAAGGTCTATGAAACGGCCAAGGATCAGCACGGGTGCCGCTACCTGCAGCGATGGCTTGACACGAACTGCGACCCAGAGGCAGTGCAGGTGCTGATGGATGAGATCATCCCTCATGTCGCTGAGTTGATGACGGATCAATACGCCAACTTTCTTATTCAGAAGCTCTTCGATATCATGCCAGATGATGTGCGGTACAAGGTGGCCCTTGTGGCTGCCCCGCAGATCTCCATGATCGCCCTGACCCCGCACGGCACCTTTAGCGTACAGAAGATGATCGAAACCATCTCCACCCGGGGAGAAATGGAAATCATTCGTGAGGCGTTGTCAAAAGATGTTGTGCGGCTTGTGAAGGACGCGCACGGCAACCATGTCATTCAAAAAGTCCTCCAGCGCTTCGACTTTGACGACAAGGAGTTCATTTATAAGGCTGTAGCGTCAGACTGCGTTAGCATCGCAAAGAACAAGCAGGGCTGCTGCGTGCTGCAGCGCTGTCTCGAGTACGCCTCGCCGCGGCAGAAGAAGGCGCTGGTCGATCAGGTGCTCTCGTGCTGTCTGCACATCGTGCAAGACCCCTTCGGCAACTATGTTCTGCAGTACGTGCTGGAGGCCCACGACAGCAAGATCAACGACACCATTGCGCTCGCCTTCCTCCCGCACCTGGTGCACCTGTGCATCAACAAGTTCAGTTCAAACGTGATGGAGAAGGTGCTGCGCGGGGCCACCCAGCCAGTGCAGGAGATGTACGTGGAGGAGATGTGCAATCCGGAGATCATCTCTCGCCTCATCCAGGACGACTTTGGCAACTACGTGTTGCAGACCGCGCTGTCCATTAATGCCCCGGCACAGGCGGAGCAGCTCGTCAACGCCATTCGCCCTTTCATGCCGCTCATCAAGAACGCCCCGTACGCAAAGAAACTCGAAGGCAAGATGGAGGCGGTCGCGCGCAAGATGGAGGGGGCCAACTACCGGCCTCCACGTGAATATGACATCGTGAGCCGACCGGCGAACATGGGAAGTCCCCACGGTAAGTACGATCGCTCGACGAACTACACCCAACAGCAGCCGCCGCCGCAACAAATGTCGCTGCAGCACCAACAGCAGCAGCATTCGCAGCACTACATGGGCCCTATGGAGCCGCCACAGCACCCCACATCATGGCAGACGTCGTAAGACAGCCAATGTAGGTTCCTTCCTCCGTCTGTCTTTTGCCTAGGATACGGTGTTGCGCGCGACAAGAGTGCGGTGTGGGAGTTTTTTTATGGGGTTTTCGTCTTTATCTCTCTCTACATAATTTTGTCTTCCTGATGTGGAGAAAAAGACACGATACCTCACGTATCTCTTTGCAACTTTTCGGCTTTTTTTTGTATTCCTTTAATTACACCGCCACGAGTGATTTTTACATTTCGTTTTGTTCGTTTGTTCGCTTTTCATTCCTTTCCTATCTCTCTTTGCTTTGCTTAATGATTATAATTACTATTATCTCTCTTGTATAGTGTGTACATTTTATTCAGCGCGTGTGTCGTGTCACGTATGGTGATATCTTGGCGACGTAACAGCTTCAATTTGATTTTTTTTTTTGTTCCTGCTCTGCTTTTCTTTTGTTTGCTTCCTTCGCTCGACGCAAACGCCAGATTTTGCGGGAAGGAAAGAGGAAAGCTTCACCTACCTTTTTGCTCTTTTTGTAGGTTGCTGTTTATTCTCGAATGCTATTGCCTTTTCTCTCTTTTTCGAATGCTGTGCGGGATGGGCCACACAAATATAAATACACACAAACACACACACACACACACACACACATACACACGCGCGGGCACACAAAGCTGCCTTTCCATGGAAGAACGTTCTTCTATTATTTGAACTGCAGCGTTGAAGCGGGTTTTTGTATATATATACTTGTTGCTTTTTTGACACCGTTTAAATCTCTTTTTTGATGGTGCACTGACCGCATTCAGTACTGCTCTTCGTTCTGATTACCTTCAACGTGTGTGGTTTACTCCAAGCATGCTTAAAGTGCCTTGTTATTATTATTCGTTCCCCTCTTGCTTTTATCTATCATCTGCTTGGTTCCTTTTGTGTTTTGTGCACTCTTGCGGTCGCGGCGAGATGCAGGTAAGGGGGAAAGGTGCAGAACACGCAATTGCAAATTTTCTTTTCTTCATTTAATTCTTATCTTCCTGGTCTTGTCACGCACACGTGTATGACCTTTGCGGGAGTGTGAAGAAAAAGAGAGAGACTCGCTTGCAATGGTATTGACTCTCTGCTTGTGTCCCCTCTGCTGCTGCTGCTGCTGAAAGGCGACTCTTTCCGAAGCGCTAGGCAATTGTGTGGCACGTTGAAACAGAGTTGTCGTTTGAGGCTTCTCAACAGATTCAAAACGCTGCTCTCTTTTTATCTTTGGTAGAAACAGAAGGTTTACCCGTTGTGTTTTTACAATTTTCTTTTGAATCTAATGAGCTCTGCGTGGTCTGATTGGGGCGAAAGCGTGCGGCGGTACATCGCCGCCAAGCGTTGTGCAAGGAGCCGGGAATTTGTGTTGCTTGAGACGTCAAGAGGCAAGAGGCAGACGAACAGGGTAAAGCGGGAACACTTCCACCGCTTCCCGTTCTGGTAACTCTTCCACGTAGTGATAGTGCAACCCCTCCTTGCTTTTTCTACGTTCTTTAACAGCAGATCAATGCAATTGGACAGGAAAATGTCGAGTAATAATCTGCGAGGACGAAAAACTAATTTTGAAACTGTTAATTAACGCACTTACCCTGTACATTCTTTTTTTTTTTTGAACGTCAACGAGGTGAAAGACCGGTTTTCTATTTTCAATTACTGTTTATTATTCTGTCTTTCATGCGATTTTAAGGGCAATCACACCCGTTAAAAAAAAAAAAGAGAAAAACACATTAAAACGGAGGATGTGTGTGTCGACGGTTCAGCACGGAGACATTCTTTAGTGCATCTGCAAACCTCTTGAGCACATCAGCTTCACTTTCGGTTCCTTTTCTTGTTCTACTCGCCGCATCGGCTGACGCGATTAACGGTGTTCTTCTAGCCGCGTTGCGATACATCGGAGAGGGGATCAGAGAGACACGCTTCGTCAACGTGAAAAGAGTATGGAAGCTAGTTTGGCGCGCACCTTCGATATTGATAAATAGGGTTTCCGTTCTCTGCAAGGCAAGAGGGTAATCATCTGAGTACTTTTACAGACGTTTTTGATCTCTCGCTTTTTGCTGACTGCCTCTAAGCCAAAGATAAAGGCTAATTTACTCTCAAATGCCAGCCATTCCTATTTTCATAAATTGTCCCCTTGTTTCCTGAAAACTGCATAAGCAACCTCCAAACTTTTTTTTTTTTTGAAGACCCTCATCCCAATCGTAACCACATACACNATCTCCAACCTTTTGCAGACTTATTGACTTCTCGCCAGAAGTCCAAAAGAAAGAAAAGTGTTTCTTCCAAGGCAAATGGAGATCGGGCCTTAGCTACGCTTCTCTTTAAAGCCTTCTTTTTCCCTTTTCTTACCGCACTGTCCCTTCCCCTTCACCTCACTTCTTCTCCCTTTCCCTCCGCCGTTGTGAAGGACTCACAAATGGAGGAGCAGAAACTGGAGGCCCAAATCGCAGATCTCCGTCTCTCCACCTTGGAGGCAGTAGCGCGTGAAAGCTGTGCGCAGCGTCGGCTGATGTACCGGAAAATTGAACAGCTTCAGCATCAAGTGCGGCAGCTGCAGCCGCGTCCCCATAAACCCCAAAACGGTGAAATGAAACCTGCCACTGCGCCTGATGACATCGCCAGTGGCACCGCACACGTGCCAGTCAACACGGCTGCTCCGTTGGCGAGGACGTCGTGCACTGCCGATGACGCCGGACACATGTGCGACTACTGCTTCACGTTTGCGGCGCGGTGCTTCGCCTGCCCCCACTGCGGACGCGAGTGGTACTGCAGCGATGTCTGCCAGCGTCTACGTCAACGCTGCCACGCCGGGCGGTGCCGAGCAAGCTTGTGTCCACCCCAGGATGTCGTTGCGACGAAATGACTACGTCTAACACGTGTTTGACGCTCCGACCGGTCTTTCTTTTCCTTTTCTTCTTTAGGTTATCATTATGCCTGCTCGAGGCTTTTCTAGCGTTGTCACTGTACCATATTGTATTGTATTGCTCTGTACCCGCTTTTGCTTAGTTTCTGTTAAAAAAAAAGGCAAGGTCTTGCCAGACGTTCTTCTTTTCTTTTTCAGAAAAAATATTAGACTAACTGCAGCACTGGTTCAGTGCACATGCAGAAGTCATCATAACCTGTGTGCGTGTTTGTACATGTGTGTGTATCAGATCGCCCGGGCTGAAGCCCAATTTGATGATGAGTTTTTGTTTCTACGTTTGCTGTGTAGCTCTCAAACGCTACCTCGTTGCTCTTTCCAACCTTTTCCCTCTTCCTTTTTTTTTTCTGGCTGTTCACTGTTCTCTTGCATATAATCTAAAACTATTTTTTTTTTGTCAAGAACCTTTATTAAACCACCATCACGACCGCTGCCAGCATAACAGCAACGAAAACATTACAAGGCGTTAAAAGAAAAGTACTGACGGTGCAGCAGCGTTGGCGCGTCTCTTTCTCTCTTAGACTAGACACGTCAAAAGAAGCAGCCTATACCCAGTAATCTTTATTGCTTTTATTACCATTATTGTCTCCTATTCTTCTCGCAGGATTGTTTGAGATGGACGCAGCGGCGCTACGCCAACTTGCGCTGGACGTCTCCTCAGATGACATTGCCGTGTCCCGCGATGCAACGCGACAGCTGCAGGCTTTCTTAGCCCCCTCGCAGGTGGTAGAGCTGCTGTCAGACCCGGCCACCGCCGCCGCACTGCACGGCCTCCTCAACGAGGTGGAGGCAGCGCAGAACCCAAATGTCTACCGCCTGCTGGGCACCTCCCTCGAGGCCGCCTTCCGCAGCCCAGCAGACGCGGCACGGGCGACACTCTACGCCCCGGCTGCGCACTTTCTTCTTGACTTCGTTGTACGTGCGGCAGCAGCAGCGGAGACGGCAGTGGCGGCGGCGCTGCTGCGCTGCCTGCAGTGCATTCTGTGCGACCCGTCCGTGAGCACGGAGGCAGCAGCGACGGTGGGGCAGCTGCTAGATGCCAACTTCCGCAACGACCGCGTGCTGCGGCTGCTGAACTGCGACCAGGTTGACGCGCCAGAGAATGCGCACGTGTGCGCCTTTCTCGATGCACACACCTCTCTGCTCCCCTACCTCCTCGAGGCCACCCAGGAGGCCTTCGTACACGACCCGCTTCTCTTGGCCAACTACCTCGTCGCGAGCGGGGTGGTGTGCCGCACGGTGGCCATCCCCGACGCCCTGCGCCACACCACCATGCAGGTGCTGGAGGCCCGCGACGACGTGCTGAACTACGCTTTTGTTTGTCGCTTCTGGAGCATCGCGCTGCAGCGGCACGAGGCCAACGGCAGCCGCGACGCCGCCGCCTGCGTGAGCGCCGTCCTGCCGGTGGTCGAGGCAGCCGCGCGGGACGAGGCGGCGACGGAGGCCGCCTTCGAGGTGCTGGCCGCGGCGGCGTCCACCGCGACGGGCTGGGACGCCGTCTCGAGCCGGCTGCCGTGCGAGGCGCTGCAGGGGCGGCTGCGCAGCACCTCCGCCTCCCTGCGCCTCTCCACCCTCAACTTGATGCTCGCCCTCCTCACGTCGCCGCACGTCGTGCCGTCGTACTTCACGAAGGATGCGCTGCTGGACGCGTGGCAGGCCCGCACCACGCCGGACGACGAAGTTCGCCTCGTCCTCTGGCGCGTTGTGCTGACGGCGTTGAAGTTTGAGTGCCTGGAAAAGGTGCTGGCGGCCGTCTGCGCTTCTTTTCTATGCAGCGGCGCCTACGAGGAGAACATCACGGTGCGCACCATGAAGCTGCAGGCTGCCAACTACTTAATCCAGCACGCCACGCTGTCAGAGAACGTGAAGACGCGGCTGAAGCAGTACGTGGACCGCGGCCTGTACCCAGCCGGTTCAAGCGGTGTTTCTTTGATGACAAAGGATTAGCTCAAGCGGGTTGTCTCAAGCTTTTGTGTGTGTCGTATTCTTTGTCGCGTTACTGCGACGCTTATTTATGCCTCTCGCTGCTGCTCTGTAAGCTTGACTGCTTAATCATTTTTGCTCATCTTTTTCTTTTGTTTCTGCGTGCGCTTGATGGCTCGCCGCTTCTTTAGACACGATTAGAATTGAGAGTGTCTTCACTCTACCTGCAAAACGTCATGGACGAAAAACGCTCTATTTAGAGTTTCCTTTTTCTTCTTTTCCTTTTCTTTTGGGGGACAGAGATCAAACGTCCGCTCGCTTTTGGCGTTGAGGCGCTGATTGTGCTCTAGTGTCTTTCATCTTCTGTGGTGCGATCGATAAAAAAACATGTATGGTTGTCTCGAGACTTGCGCCAGACAAAAAGATTCTACAAATCCTGGCGTGGCATTTCATGCTAAAGCCTTCACTGTTTTTATTAGATCTTTTTAAAAGCCAGCGGGTTGCGTTGCGACTGCGGAGATTATTTATTCTTTAGCATTCGAGGAGTGTTTTCGCTCTTCAATAAAGCCCTTCTTCATTTTCTGAAACAGATTTCCTTTTCCTTTATTTTTTGTTGGTCCAAATTTTGTATTTCGTTTAACACTTCAACCTTGAACGCTTTCACTTTGTGGCGCAAACTTACAAAGCCTTTGCAGCGTGGTCTTGCTTCTGAATGCAATGACACGGGACCAAAATTAGATCTCAAGACAAAAATAAAAAGAATTACAAACGATTTACAGAAACAGCAACAACAAAAAAGCGTTCTCAGCAATACTTCCACATACAGTCATACATCTTTCATACAGTATCTCATCTTCGTCACAGTGCACCTTTTCCATTCTTTGCTCTGCATTCTCCTCCATTTGCACCTTCCTTTCTGCAATTACTTTTTTTCTTCACTGCGAAATTTTATTCGATTGCGTGTGTTGCCTTTTTTCTTTTTTTTTTTAATTACTTAGAGTTTCCTGCCAGGATATCTTTTTTTCCCCCCTTTTTCTTTCTTTCCACTACTATCATATTTGATTCTGAGCGATGGCGTTGCGCGAGAAAGCGGTGGTGCTCATTGACGGTCCTGCAGTAGTGCACCGGTGGTACCACCGATGGAGCTACACTGTGGAGAAGTACGGCTCCGACGTTGATCTGAAGAAGTTCGCGATTAAGAACGCCCGCTTTATCATCGCTACGGCCCATAGCTTCGACCCCACCCATCTTGCGCAACACCTCTTATCCCCCCAGTTAGAATACGCCCACACACCGAAGCTGAACAAGATTGTTGTGTGCTTTGATCAAGGCGACGGCGGCAGGCGTGAAATCTACAGCGAGTACAAGGCGAACCGGGCCAACATCAAGCGCACACCGGAGCTGCTGATGATGGAGAAGGTGGCGAAGCGGGTCTTTGAAGAGGAGCCGCGCAACACGCTGCTGGTCGTCCCCGACTTCGATGCGCGGCTCAAGACCGTTAACGCGGAGGCGGATGATATGATCGCCACTCTCGCCCTCTACAACCAACAGAACAAGGTGCCCACCGTAGTGATGTCGCACGACTTCGACCTCTACCAGCTCGTCGACGACCTGCATAAGTCGTACAACTACGACATCCGCACAAAGCACCTCGTTTCGGAGAAGAACGTAATCGAAAAAGTGGGCGTGCATCCACGTCTCATTCGCGACTTCAAAGCCATGGCCGGCGACGCCTCCGACAACATCCCTGGCATGAAGGGTATCGGCAAGGTGCGGGCGTGCCAGCTGTTGAAGAAGTACGGCGACCTCGACGGCATCCTGTCGCGCGGGCTGAAGACGGAAACAGGGCACCTCGGTGAAGTTCTGGAGCAAGGTGCGAAGTCCGCACTTATCTCGCGGCAGCTGGTGGACTTCCGCATGTGCCCGAAGGTGCTGAAGGCCTGCGAGCCGTTTCTCAAGAGCTAAGGGGCAGGCGGGCAAGAAAAGGCGTCCCTCGTTTTCATTTTTTATTATCTCTTCCCTTTTCTCCATCAATGCTTCTCCAGAGCGACGGTGAGCATTTTTGCGTGCGTCAAGTCTACCTAGACGACGTGCGGCATGTACACGTGCGCGGATAAAAGTAAAGATTTGGGCGTGTGCAACAAGTTTCTCGCGGGTCAGTGACTGCCTTGCGGCAACTTTGCTGTAGTCCAACCCTTTTTTTTTTGCAAATGGGTACTCTTGCAGTTTCAGATGATGCGGCCGCATCGTGTTAGATTGAGGTGGCTCGTGGTGGTGTGCGCGGAGCTCTTGCGCGTGAAGTGCGTGCGACATAAGGCCGTGAAAACATAGATGCATAAACGTGCACGTGTGTGTGCGTGTGTGTGTTTATGTTTGCGCGAAGCGATTTACTGCTTTTATTCTCTCGTCGTTTATGGGTGCCAGCTCGCGCTTGTTTTTTTCGTTTCATGTGTTTTAATTAAACAATAGAATGGTAATTTGTACTCTTGGGTTGAAGCATAGACAATAGTAAATCAGGTAAAAAGATTCTTTTAAACTTTCATGTGGAACAAGCCAAACAAATTCAGTCAGACGAGTGGCGGAGACACGGCGCACGACATTGTTTCACTATCCTTTAGTTGCAGTGATGCAAAGCGCTCTCAGCGCCATTAAGGTTTTTTTCTTTACACTTTGAGGTGGCAGGAAAAGCGTGTAACACCATCTTCAACATCCTGTTAAGACTCTTGTCCGTTATGTAAAAAACCGCACAATTCAAATAAAAAAGCAAATTTTCTGCAAAAAAGGACACTTTGGCGTTTGCAGGTTATTCCTTTTGTTTGAGCTGAAGGTGGTACGGTACATCAAAGCATCGACTCCAAGCGTTCTCGCCTGTGCGTCTCACTTGGAAGATCGTAGCTCTGTTGTCTTTTTAAAACCCTTTTTTTACAAATCTGTTTCCCGCGTGCAAACGTTTTTCTCTTCTCTTCTACCCAACAAACACCTGCTGCCGCTTTTTAATTTAGCACACTGTATTATTAGATTGTGGCGCGGCATTGCAAGTGCCCACACAAAAACGCCTTGCACACTCACACATACACACACGCACCTGCATCCACTCTGCCTTATTATAAAAAATTTTTCAAGCTGATTTTTTAATAACACGGAAGACGCTTCTAGGTAAGCTCACCTGGTCTAGCTGCATGCAATGCCGACTTCAAGCGGTGTAGACCCTGCCAAGATGCGGGAAACAGTGCGGCTGCTCAAGAGCGTAGGCTACTCGACAATGGCCGAGACACTCGAGGTGGATTGGGGGCTGCGGCCCGCCACCGCCACGCTCTCCAAAAGCGCCAAAAAGAAGCGCACCTCGCTGCAACCGAAGAGCCGCGAGTCCTCCAAGGCACGTGGCGGCTCCATCACGTCGCTCAGCTCCACGCTGCTTGCCCCACTGCCGCCCGGGCCGCTGACGGTGACCGGGCACCACCGCTTCGTCGTGTCGTGCGTGGGCGACCCGGACGAGCTGTGGACGGCCGAGCCGGACCCGTCGTCGCCCACCACCATCCTCGCCCCCTTCTTCGAGCACGGCGCGGGTCTCCTGCGGGATGACTTTGTGGAGGAGATGCGGAACCCCGTGTCCTTCGTTCGCGTGCGGCCCTACGCGAAGGCGCCACCGCCCGCGGACCTGCCGTGGGGCCAGCTGCCCCTCACCGTGTTCTATCAGGCAGGGCGGACGGGGCTGGACGTGGAGGATGAATTTGCGGTGCACGGCGGCGACATCGTGGCGGGGCGCTACCGGGTGGAGTCCATCCTGGACGCGGCGACCTTCTCTCGCACGGTGAAGGCGGTGGACACGGTGAACGGGCAACCCGTGTGTCTGAAGATCATTCGCAACTCGAAGAGTTACTTCGACCAGGGGCTGGATGAGGTGCGCGTGCTGACGTGCGTGAACGCCGCGGGCTGCGCAGAGGAGAACTGCGTGGTGCGCCTGCTTGACTACTTCTACTTTCGCGACCATCTGATCCTGGTCACGGAGCTGCTGTCGGCAAACTTGTACGAGCACTCCCGCTGCCTGGACGATGCGCAGCGGACGGCCTACTTCACCCTAGGCAACCTGCAGCGCATCGCACGACAGGTGCTGACCGCCCTGAAGCTCATCCACTCCCTACAGCTCATCCACTGCGATATCAAGCCGGAAAACATCGCCTTCAAGTCGGTGCCGAAGTGCGAGGTGAAGGTGCTGGACCTGGGCAGCAGCTGTTACGTGACCGACACACTCAGCTCCTACGTGCAGTCCCGCTCCTACCGCGCGCCGGAGGTCATCTTTGGCTGCCGCTACGGCGCCGGCGTGGACGTCTGGTCGCTCGGCGCGACGCTGCCGGAGCTGGCCACCGGCGCCGTCCTCTTCCACGTGGACTCCATCACCACCCTTCTCGCCTCTATCGCCAGTGTGTGCGGCCCCATTCCAGCGGAGATGCTGCACGAGGGGCGCAACACTGTTTTCTACGTGACCAAGCACGGCGCCTTCTACGAGTACGCGGAGGGTGAGCTGGTGTTTCACCTCCCAGCCGAGCCGCGTGCGCCGGCGGAGGTCTTCGGCTACGACGACAGCGACTACGTTGGGTTTGTGCGGCAGTGCTTGACGCTCGACCCCGCCCTCCGCCCCTCCGCGGAACAACTTTTAGAACATCCTTTTTTAACGAAGAACTACGACTGAGGAGTAGCAGGCATGGTTGACCTTTTGACCCCCCCACACACAAACAATGCAATCTTTTTTTCCCATCTTTTGTTTTTTTCCTCCCCCCTTTATTGGTCATACACACGCTGCCGCTTCCTGCTTCGGTGCACGTGCTTTGCCGCCTCTTTCCTTTGTTCGTTGTGTGCTTCACTTTCTTCTTTATCGCTGATCGTACCCCTCGCTTGTTTAATGTTTTTCTATCCTGTATTTTTACTTCGCCGCCCTGTGAATGTTTTTTCTTTTAATTGATTTTTCTTTCTCGTTAGAATCTCTGCTATTTGTCTCCAAAAAAAGAAAAACGGTTTTGAGTTCTGAAACTGCATTGGCGGTGCCACGCTTCTCAATTCCATCGAACATTCTAGACTAACAATCAAATCTTAAGTATACAATTAAAGTGAGAGGTAAGAAAAAGCAGAAAGATCAAGTGTGTCACCTTTCCGCGTGCCACTTGTTGATTTTCTTTTTGTGTTATTGTTGCCTGTTTTTTCATGGCGCAAACATTGACAACTGTGCGCTGCGATATCATAACTTATCAGGTGCGGATGCGCTGAAGATGATACACGCTGCAGCGAAGCACGCGTCAGCTTGCTAGTTATTACGATACTTGCGCGAATAGAAACAAGAATGATTTTTTTCTCCAACGAATTATATGTGATCCGTTTCTGCAGTCTAGGTCAAATCTCCTTCGCTTCCTGCTCTTTTTTGTTTTTTTTTTGCACGTTCACGCAGTCTGCTGCTCCACAAGTGCAGCGAAGACATAAGACAATTCAAGTGGCACTGCTGTATTTTTTTTTTCTGCTCAGGTGCACTTTCTATATTTAATTCAACTTGAATTTCTGTGTGACCCAACTTCCTTTTTTTTATTTTTGAGAAGAATTACAAAACGAGCACACCGATTAAAACACACACACCCACAGAGAAAGAGAGAGAGAGTGAGCGACTTAATAATTACAGCACTGGGTTTAAATAATGTCCGCCACGTCCCACGCCGCTTTTGACGCGCCTCCGCTGCCTCGCTATCGCTATCATCACAAGAGCGGCACTTGGCGAAAAGAGACAGTGCAGGCAGCGGACGATGCCGCCAACACGGCCGCGCCGCACGGCTTTAGCGATGACTTCCACAACCAAAACAGCAACACGGCGCCACATCAACACACCAGCGCCGGCGCGGCCGCAAATCGCAGAGGAGGCGGAGGCGTCATCGCGGCGGGGACGTCGCCCACAAGAGGACGCGCGATGCACGTCCCTTTCGAGAGCTCCTACGATTACTTCTTGCGCTCCGTCAAGCCGCCGGCGTTGCGGCGGACACCGGCGGAGCGGGAGGCGCTGCGGCGCGACGCCACTCGCATTCCCCTGCGCGACTTCGAGGCGGCGCTCTTCAGGGCGCAGTCCGCCAACGCGGGTGGGCGGCGGCTGCGCGGCGGGAGCGACGCGGCGGAGCGCGGCAGCTCCGCTTCACGCACACGCAAGTCCACCGAGGCGGCCGCGACGTGCCCTGCGGCGGCGCGGTGCGGTGGACTGCACCCCCTCATTGGCTACGCCTCCACGGCGTCGCTGCCGGCTGTGTACGCTGCCATGGCCGGACTAAAGTCCCACCCACTCAACTTCAACCCCACGACCTCGCTCAGCGACCGCCTGAGCTGCGCGGAGTTCCACACATTTCTTGCCGCAGTGGGACCTCGAGAGGTTTTGAGCAGTGCCTACGCGGATGCTCTCTTCCGCACGTTGCCCTCGTACGCAGGGGACACCGACACCGTCGATGTGCTGGCGGTGCTGACGCTGCTGATTGATCACCGCTACCACCCGCAATTTGACGCCAACGTCACCGCCCTCTTCCGCTCCTTCGACCTTGACGGCCGCGACGTGATTGCGATGGAGGCGGTTCAGCCGCCAGTGCTGCGGGCTTGGGCAGCCGTTCGCACCTTTGGCAATTTACGTGAGCAGTGGACTCGCTTTGCGGATGTGATGGCGGAGGAGGTGCGCGGGGGTGCGGTGCGGCTGCCGCGTTTGCCGGAGTTGGTCTCGCGCAACGCGGTGCGCGCCTTCTTGACCTGCACGGATGCGTTGTACGCTGCGTCCTGCACTCTCGACCTCGACGGCGGCTCGCTGTGACTCGGCGTGACGACGGTGACTCTATCCACGCTTCCTTCGCGTGTTTTCTAAACGAGGCTGCTGCTGCTTGTTTGCCTGGAAAGCTTTTGTTTCCACTGTTCTTCTTTCTCCTTTTTTTTTTTGAAATTTAGATTCGACACGTCTCACTGGCTTGAGCCGCTTGCCTTATTCATATTGCGATCTTGCACTCATGTACAGCTACATTTTTTCTCAGGCTCGACGCCTTTTGAAACTGGAAAAATAACCAAACAATTGAACAAAGAAAAATGTGGACAACAGTTTTGGCAGCGAGGTGGAAGTTGGTTTACAGGTGTCCAGATTGAGCGGAGTCGTAGGTTGTCTTGATGGCTCTACGTGTACCATCTCTACTTGTGCCACTCACCACGTGCACAAGAAAGTTGAAAAATTTTTGTTTGTCTTACCAGCTAACAAAAAAAAAAAAAAGAAATATGATGTATCGTTATCAGATAAAAACGAAGGCCGACAACTAAGGTGTTTATGTTTTTGACAAGACAGAGTTGTGCCATAGTCTCACACTTTGCTTTTTCATTTCTTTTTCTCTAATGGAAATTTGCAGTTTTAAACTTTGTGAAATAAGCGCCAGATCTGTTTTTCTGAGCCAGGTTATTCAGCGGCACAGAAACGAAAGAAAACACACACACACACACACACACACACACACACATACAGACCCTTGATTTCGTACTCCAAGCTTTACATTTTTACAGCTTCCCTTGCATTCTTCCGCTCTTAATCAAGACACGCGTCAACAACCCCTTCACAGATTGATATATACATTCAATCAAATAACATTTGCTGCCCCGGCACGAAAAGTAGAAAAGTTACACAGAAACCATGAACGGCATTCCGCTTTCGACAGAGGAGCTGCAGGACATCCGCGAGTCGACGGCGCTAACGGACGCGCAGATTCAACGGCTGTACAAGCGCTTTGCGAAGCTCAACAAGGATAAGACGGGCAAGATCACCCGTGAGGAGTTTAACTCCATCCCGGCTCTCGCCTCGAACCCGCTGGTCGACCGCGTGCTGGCGGTCATGGACACCGACGGCGACTCGACCGTCGACTTCGGCGAGTTCGTCCGCGCTCTCTCCGTCCTGTCTAGCGCCACCTCGAAGGAGGACAAGTTGCGCTTTACGTTCAAGATGTACGACATTGACGGGGATGGTCGCATTAGTAACAAAGACCTTTTTCAGACGCTGAGCATCATGGTCGGTGTAAATTTGTCCCAGATGCAGCTGCAGCAGATCGTGGACAAGACGTTTATTGAAGCTGATGTCGATCGCGACGGCTACATTACCTTTGAGGAGTTCTCGGCGCTGGCGGTGAACAGCGACTTTGGCGATCGTCTCAATCTCCATTTTTAAACCCGTGCTCGCCCACGTACACCCACACACACACGGATGCAACACGTGCGCGTTCTTGTGTGCTGTTGTTGGTTTCGTCGTCGCTTGAATACAAGCTTTGTCACTTTACGCGCTCGTGGAGTGCTGCTCTATTTCTTTCAATGCCACTTCCGCGTATTTTTTTCTTCTGCCTTTCTTAGCTCTTTAATTTTGGTGCGTCACGACGACGCTGACCCACTATGACATCGCCAAACGGTGTTGAGGTGTCTTTTTGGTGTTTGTGTCTGGCCAGTGTGGCCGGTAGTGTTCTGATTATAAATATATGTTCTCATTTATTTCTTCCTTATTTCACCTATTTACCTTTTCCAGAGTACTTGGTACCTGGACGTTTGCTTGTAAATTAAGATTGCAACAAATCCTTAAAAGAAGAGAAAACTCAAAACGTACTATTCTGGTGCTCGTGCGCCTTTAATGCTTGTGCGAGATCAAAGTGACTCTTGTGAGCCGCCATTTTTTTTTTCCACGTAGCTTTACAAGCTCTCAACAGCAATAGCGGTGGTTCTTTATTTCTTTTGCAGAATACGACTTGCAGCTTGAAAATACTCCTTGGTCTCGTTAAGGACAAAGCCGACGCTTGACATGTTAAGATTTCGCCTTCTGGTGTGTGCTACCTTACAACGCCCATATTTTCGTGTGCCTAAACACATATTATCCTTCTCTTTTTCTTTTCCAATTCGCTTCCTCGGTTGTTTTAATTTTCTAAAACGTGGTCTTTGTTCATATTTGTTGTCATTGCCGCTCTCATTTCGTTTGTTCTTCTCCTGCCTCAAAAGCAGTCTGCTGAAATTAGTGGAGCAGAGAGCGCGTCAGTGGGAACAAACACACAGAAACAACAACAACAACAACAAAAGAGAGGATGCTGCGTCGGACAGAAATTGCCCTCAAAAAGGGCTGGACCAACAGCCCGGGCCGCACGCGGCGCGGTGGCAAAAACCTGGCCTGGCGGCCGAAGATGTCAGAGAAGACGCTTAACAACTTCGTTCCACTGGCCCTCGTCCACCCGCGGCGGCACCCCAATAACTGGCAGGAGCGCCAGTTCAACGCACTCGGGTACACGAAGTGGCCCAAGGCAATCGGCTTCTACAACGCTGGCGATAACTTCGAGCTGACTCCGGAGGCGGCGTGGCGGCTCTACCTGCACGGCCGCGACGAAACGTACTGGGGCCAGCTGCACGCGGAGAAGACGGTGGTGCTGCTGCTGCCCTTGGTGGAGAAGGATCCGAAGACAAACATGGAGAAGGTCATGGATGTGTTCCGCCACTACCTCAAGCGGTTTGGCGCGGATCACTACATTTACAACGCCGTCATGCAGGCCGCTGCCTTCGCGAAGGACTTTGACCAGGCGGAGCACCTCTTCAAAGAGATGGAGCTGCTGGGGCTGGAGCCGAATGGGCAGAGCTACGTGAACATGATGCTTGCTGCTCGGCTCTGCGGGCTGCCGCTGGAGAAGGCAGAGGCGTACTTTCAGCGGGCCGTGAAGGCGGGCGCCATGCGAGCGGTGCTGCGCATCGACACGGAGTTTAAGATGTGGATGGACCAGCTCGACCGCTTTGGCTCCTTCACCGCGAAGAGCGGCTTCCTCTCGGTGAATGAGGAGGGGGCCAAACCGATGCCACGCGACATGTGGGCTCTGTGGGGCTGGCACCGCAGCGAGGGCAAGTTCATTAGCCGACATGCCCTTATTATGGAGCAGGTGCGGGCCCGCGTGCACGGCGGCAAGGAGCTGATCGGGACGGTCTACACGAAGACGCGGCGTCAGCCGTGGGCGAAGTTTAACGGCATGCTGCCGCACGACTACAATGGACCGGTGTACCGCAGACCGACCGAGTTTGCAGACGCACCAGCGTACACGAGTGAGAGGACCGAGAAAGCGTATTGAGGCGCGTCTGTGTGAACAGCGCAGGGGGGATGGTTTGCTTCTGCGCGTGGAGCTCTGCTCTACTGTTTGGCAACTTCCTGACTGTCTGCTTGCATAAGGAAAGGTGTTTTTTTTTTCTGCTTCCTCTTTCCTCTCTTTGCAGGGAAGCGAACGAGAGAGGTGGCGCTGATCTGCTTGAAGGAGCCTAGCGTGCCGACGCTTCGTATGATTTCTTGTTGTTTTGATGGCCGCCTTTGAAGCCGACGGTGAGATGCGACACTTTTGGATTACCCACACACACATTTTTACATGTCAAACAAAAGCAACAAAAAGAAACCACGAAGAAAACAATCGTGGTGCGAACACGCAGGCGTTACTCGTCACAAATGTGGTGCTGCCCCTCCTATACATCCGAGTTGGCACGATGACTCAATTTGTACTCACCTTGAGCATTGAAAGTAGAGTTGAATTAACTTACGTGCGTGTTATTAAAGTTGACTGACACGATTATCTTTGCGCAGAATTGGTTCTGCGTTAGTGATCAAGGTCGACTTGCTTTCAAAGCACATTTCGTTTCTTGTCACAATGCTTACTGCCACCGGATCGCGTTTTGTGTAAGCGTCACAAACATACCTGGGTTTGTGCTTTTTGTCATTTCTTTTTCCAAAATTAACACCTCTTATTTCTCATGTCTTTCGCCTCGCTGCCTCTTGCAAACTAACGCATATTCTCGCAGTCCAAATAAATCTGTTTAATCACCTGCTTTACGACACTTCACCTTTTTTGAAATTGTAACAGTCTTTCTCGCTCGCCAACTTTATCTGTACACAACAAAGACTTTTCCAAGAATCCTGACCCGTTCAACCTTGCTGCCCCAACTACAGTAGACTATACTTTTACACGCACGTCCACACTACTAGAAGCGCTGCAAAGTACTGTTTCTAGCTTTTTAAACCCTTCTTCTTTCCGCATCTTTACATTGCGCCTCACACACATTCACACGCAATCACACCAAAAAACACACACTCAAATACACGCACACGAGATGGACCGCGTTCGTGTTCGCTACGTGCTGACGGGCGCCTGCCTGCCGGCCTACTCGGGTCGTGTGGTGCACGCCATCGTCCCGCTAAATCAGCCCGATGGCACGCCGACCACCATTGGCTGCCTCATTGAGCAGTTTCGCGCCAACTGGCCTGCGGAGATGAAGGAGCTGGCGGAGTCCATCGCGCAGGTGCCGATCAAGGTGCTGAAGACAGGCCGCGTGCTCAACGACGAGGACGTTTTTGCCCAGCAGCTGAACGCGGCGGAGAAGGAGACGTGCCGGGTTTCGGCCGAGGAGACGATCGGCGATCACACGGAGGAGCTGCAGAAGCCGTCCGTGGTAATGCACATGGTTATTCAGAAGAATCGGCCCCCGGCGGAGGACAAGGAGAAGGCGAAGAAAGAGAAGGCGAAGTCTAGCAGCAACTCCGACGGCGGCAACTCGGGCGAGGGCCGCGAGGTGAAGAAGAATAGCTGCTGCACGGTGATGTAGTGAAGAAATAGAAAACTTAAGGTGGAAGACCGGAGAAAGAGACGACACGCACACACTCTGGAATGCTACAAGTGAAATGGCAGATCGCTTAAGTTGATCTACGTTGATTTCCCTTTATTTGACCTCTTTCTCGTCTTGTTTCTTTTTTTTTTGTTTGGTCTTGCAGCTCACTTCCAGAGTTATCACGCGTCTTCATTCACCAGTACAGTTTCTTTTTTCTCTTTTGCCCTACCTGTTGTCGTCCCTTTTCTTTTTCATTTCCCTCGTTTCTTCTGTTCTTCTTTATATCCGTTTGCTTTCTTAGGTTCTATCTTCACGTTCAGTGTCACCACTACAACCACACACACACTAGCTTCAGTTCCGTTACTTACTGTTTCGTTGTCGTCGCTTTTCAACTCTTCGCTTTCCGTCTTTCTCTCTCTCTTCTGTTCTCTCTCCGGCCTTCCAGTGTGTGAAAGTACTACTGCAAGTACCGATGTATGCTTCATCCCCTTTTTTTTTGTCTCTGCACTTTGCCCGGGTGCAGACGCTGGTTAATTTCGTCAGGCTGCTTTCATGTTGACCCACACGTGCTGACTGGCACGTTTGCTTGCTATGCTATCACGTAATTTCCTTTTGTTTCTTTGGTAGATTTACCTACTCCTTCCGCCGCGAGTATTCTATATACGCTTTGCTATTGTTTTGTTTTTGTATTTTTCAGTGTCTAGGACACGCTTAGACACGAAGAGCAACGAAAGGCTGGTAGAAAAGTACTTTACTGCTTCTTCTCGACGCGCAAAACTGCTTGATTTAGCTACGTGGTGTGTTTTCTGTGTCTTTTTCTCCGTTTACTTGTCTGTTATATGGTGATTGCATGTTGGTGAAAGGCTTGCGTGCTGCCGAAAAGGCTGTTGTAAAAGATGCAAAGAGTGCGAAGTAAGTGCGCTGCGCTAGCATATTCTTGGACACCGTCCGAGATGTGCCCAGCGGACTAAGAGTGAACGTGCTCTGCAGCTGCATGCTTCGTTCTTGTGCGTGTGTTTTCTTTGTCGGCGCTCTTCACGACTGGCAGCAATCGCGGCGATTTACGCGTCACCGCGGCTGCCGTGAGCGCGTAATATTCGGAAACAAGCGAGGCTGTAAAATTTGTTGAGCCTGTTATATTATTCAAAGCTTCGCTAATTATTTCAGCGTTTAGCTGTGTATGTGCTTTTCTCTATCTTTTTTTTTTGTTTGTAAAGGTTGAGTGCCGCTTCTCTTTTTTTTTCTGAGATTTAATTTTGATTATTCATTTTTTTTTTTACTGACACTAGCTACTCTTTTTCTTCTTCTTTTGAAGCAACACAAAATGTCCCCCAGTGATCGTTTTACTTGAACTACAAAAACAAAAGATAAAACGCGGGCCATTTTACACACACATCAAAAAAAAAAAAAGATAACAATCATTCTAATCGAGATACTCTGTAGACTGCTACGGAGAAATTTGCAGTGGGTTGAAAACGCCTCTTTCAAGGAAAATGTGAGCATTGTGTTGTGTCCCTCGCTTCCATTGTTGACAACGCACTGGCGCCGAAAAAAAAGGATAGGTTTTCGATGGCTTGCGCATTGCTTAGGAAGGTGGCGCTATAAAGCAGCAGAAGGGCAAGCAAACTTTTGCTCAACAACGCTGGTTCTGCTGAAGGGGGTTTTCGTTTTCACAGAGTGAGTTTGTCTTCATTCGAAACTGCCTTCACAGCAATCGGAGGAAACTTTTGCAAAGAGTTACGCCACACGTCTGCCTCCATCTCCCTTTTTCTCAATGTTCATTGCTATTTGTTTATTTTTTCCCAACACCGCCTTTCGTTACGTTCGTACTTTGTCACTTCCTGCTCGCTCGTGCTCATACGGCAATAATATTTTTCTTCTGGGGTGTTTTTTGTACTCTGTGTTTCTAAGACTCTGAAACGAAAAAAAAAAAAAACATTCAAGCGCGGTGATGAGCAGCCCAGACCAAACAAAAGGCCATCACGACGACCCGCAGCGCAGTCCAGCGTCGAAAGAAGCGGCGCTGCAGCTTCTCGCGTCCCTTCTCGCCTCCACGCTGGTTGAGCAGGCCACAGTCGAAGATGTGCGGGCGGCACTACAGCCCACACGTGCAACTTCTCCCACCACCCGCGCCTCCCGTGGTGCTGCCGCTGCTGCTGCTGCTGTTGGTGGTGGTCTCTCTACCGCAGCGGAAAGCAGTCAAAGCACGGAGGAAAACGACGAGGGTGAGGGAGAAGGAGAAGTGGAGGGGGAAGACGAAGACAGCGATGCGTGGCGCGTGCGGCTGGCGGAGCGTTTGCACGCACGGCAGGTACACAACACTAATTTTTTCGACAGGGCCGCGCCATCTCCGGGTGCTCTAACAACATCAACAGCAACCACAGCCATCTCCAGCGAAGCTGACTTTCCAGTTTGTTCTTCTCTGTCCTCCGTGACCGGTGCCACGCAGGCGTGGGTCTGCCCTATGTGTGAGACGGTGAATTGGGCCGTGGATGCGCGCAAGTCGCTGCGACGGCGGCACGACTACGGGGACGGTGCGACGCAGCTGAGTTTAGCGGGACTGCAGTGTTCGTGCTGCGGCTACGGCGGTTCTCTGCGCGTGGACAATGCGGTAAGTGACGGAGAAGAGGGGAAGGATAAAAAGGAGGAAGAAAGTCGCACGTGACGAAATTTTTATTTGAGAGAGGGAGAGAGGGAGGCGTGCGCACATGCGTGTGTGTGTCTGAATGTGTACGTGCGTATGTGATGTATATTAAACAAGTTTTCAGCTATTTCACCGGCAGAACGATATCGACTTGCTGCTTTGCGTAAATATTAAAACTTGAAGATTTTGCTTTCCTGAGATAACGAAAAAGAAGCATGTTAAGAAAGGTTGAATTATGCCAGCTGTAAGTAGAGTGCCGGCCTTTCCTCGTTAAGGGCAGCGTTCCAATTTTTTTTCACACTCTTTCTCCTGCGGATTTGGTGTGCGGTATGTGTTGGCGCCGAGGTTGATTGCAAATACTTCTGAGAAATTTCTCTTCAATGAACTGGCTTTTTTCCCCTTTAACTAACCCCGTCGTTTTTTTTTCTGAAACAAAATCCTTTCCTATTTACACAGACTCGCCGTCACGGAACTACCAGGCAGTTGAGCATCTCACCTTTACGGTTTTTATTTACCCTGCGTTGCTTGTGCTGCAGTTGAATAATTGATTCTGTTTTAAAGCCGCATTCATATATGGAGCTCACATCCACTACTACTACTTTGGTTTTGTACACTGTGATGTCGCGATGAAGGTGTTTGCAAATCTCGCCAACTTTACGTCAGCTAGCAAGTTGGGCGAGTCGCCGACGCCAGCGGATGACTTGATTGAAGTAGCTGTGAAGCAGTACAAAGCGGCGATGCGACAGCACAAACACGCACTGCGAGAACTCGAAAGGTTTGCGACAACTTTTAGCCGGGCGTTGCAAGCCGTGGCGCGCTCTTTCCAACGCCTCGCTGCGAGCACGCGCAGTCCCGTCGTGATTCATTCCAGTGGGACCCTCCTGCGTGGGATAGAGGAGGTATCCAAAGGAGATCTGCTCGATGACTTGTTGACGGAGCTGGACGTCTTCCTCTTCCGTCGCTTTGCAATGGCGGCGGCGGAGCAGGCGATGCTGAAGGACTGCCGCCGCCGGAAGTGGAAGGCCGACGTGTCGCTTGCCGAGCTGCGAGCGCAGTGCTGGTAAATTGGAGAACAAGAAGGATGGGGACGCCAAAAGCAACGCGGCTTTTCTGGCCGCGTCAGAACGGTGCGAAGTGCAGACGATGAAGTGCAGTCGTCTCACCGCAGAGTTCGAAGACGCCTCAGGCAACTTCACACAGCTATTTGGCGAACTCGTGTACGAGGACATGTCAGAGGTGACAACGGAGGTGCACAAGCTGCGCTCCGCCCTCTCCTATCAGTGCCGCAAGTGCGAGGAGAATCTGAACGCACACTCTGTTAAAAAAAAATCATTACGCTAACGGCGTAGACACGTTTACTCATCTCATTTTCTTTGAGAGTTCTACTCCCAAAACTATTCTTAAACCTTTAATTAAAGTTCATTCTTGCAGCGCGTTTTTTTTTTTTATACAGGCAAATGAAGACCTTTCAATTTTGAACGTTGCTTTAATTTTTCTTAAATAACCTTTTCACGCCCAACAAATTGTTCTTGCGTGCCTCGCTCACCGCCCCCTTCCTCCTTTTTTCGTATTACTTGTACAGTATTCTTCTTTCTGCTGTTCTCTCGCAATTGTGCCCTCTCCGCTATTCGTTTTAAAAGCACTCGAGTGAACCCCTCGCTTTAACAATAAAAAAAAACAAAATGCCAAATGAAAGAAAAAGTAATCTACAAGGATCAAGACTCTTCCATGGAAAAGCAGTCTGCGATTCTGTTTGTCAAATTTTTTTTTAAAGTTCACTCATAAATTGAACAAACTGCAAAGCGGCAGGTTGCGGATTTAATTGGGCACATCTTTTTGTCCATAATTCGCAGGTAAGACATGAATGGGAAAATGAAAAAGATTCGTTCATCTTCCTCTCCTCATCTACTCACTTTCATACTCACATTGTTAATTGTCCGCTCTACTTTCTGCAGGATTCACAACGCTAGAAATTCAAAAGAAACCAGCTTGAGATCCCAGCAACAGTACGTGACCAGCTGCATCTGCTTTCAAGAAAGCAAGAGCTTCAGGAAGAGTGTGCGATTATATCCAAGTCTCCTTTCTACACTACACAAAGCCTTCAAATAAGCTTTTTCACCATTCTGCTAGCGCACGTTTGAAAATAGTTCCCCCTTCTCGCCTTTCATTTTTTTTTTCTGATTAAAAACGGACGTAGTTCTCATCAAATAAGAGTTTGAGCTCTTGATACCTTTGCTTTCTCCATCACCTTTCCTCTGTCCTTGCGCCACGTTCCTTTGTTGCTTCTGTCTATCAAAGAAAGATCCGTTTGCTTTACCTTTCTATTACTACTAGTTAACTGCTCACTTTCAAAATTGTTTCCTCTCTTTTTTTTTTGACCTTTATTTTTACCTCATATCTGCTCAAGCTTGCTTAAACTTAAAGAAAGCCAGCTTGAGGTCACACGCCACACTTCGGGTTTATTCTGCAGAGATCCCTTCTGTAACAACGAGAACACTTCAAAGAGACGCAAACCCATCGCCAGCTTCAAGAAAGTGTGTGTCTGTGTGTGTGTCTTCCTCTCCGACCCTTTTCGTTTTCTTCTTCTTCTGTTCCTTTACCTTGTCTTCACAGCATCTTTGTTTTTCTTTCACAGCTTGATTATTTATTTATTTACGTTTTCTTTATGAGAGTTAGAAATACGTGAGGCAGAAGTTGACATATATAAATAGGATCGATTCCTGTCGCTGTTTGTCCTCTTTTTTTTTTCTTTGCATCATTTGAACGATCGTCCTTGTGTTAAAGATAAACACAGGGGCATAGTTTGAAGCGTTGTACCTTCACTCTTTTTTCCTTTCTCTTTGACCTCGCCTTTTTCTTTTCCCTCTGTGCCGTACGTGCTCAGTTTTTTTTCTCTCTTTACTGCCACCCCAGAAGTTAAAGGGGCAGCTATTGTAGGCGTACGTGAGAAAAGAAGAGTACTCCGAGATCTTCCTACAGAGCTCAAAGCTAAGTCCTACAGAGAATTCAATATTATCTCAACACTAAAACGTCAAAAGATCCTTACCTCGTTGTTAGGTGTTGAAGAGCAACCAGAAAGAGCTTCTGCTCCTCTTCTTCTTCTCGTCACCGTCTTTGAACCCCAGAGATTACTTCGAAGGGTGTGTGCGCTTCTCGGTGCGTGCCACGTGTACTGCCGCTACTTGAGTAGGTCAAACACGGGCAGACACACACACACGCACAAGACATTGGCAAAAAGCATTTCAATCTTAGAGACACGAGTACCGCCCGTGTAATTTGGAATGTTCGCCCTTCAAACGCACGCCGTCCTCAGCTGGTCCTTCACCTCCTCCATCGCGTCTGACAACGATGCCGTGGACCTTTCGCGCAGACGCGGTGCCGGCAGCCGCGTCTCCTGCATTGAGCGTTTGCCCCGTGAGCTGCTGCTGAATATCTTCATTGACGTAATACAGAGCGACGACAACGACTTTCGGTGGATTGGCGTCTTCTCCTCGGTGTGCCGGCAGTGGTACGAGTTGTGCCAGCACCCGGTGCTGTGGGAGTACGTCGCGAAACGCATCTGCGTCGTCTACCCGCTGGTGGTGCGGCTCCACGGGACAGCACCGTACGACGCGGCGAGTCAGGCGCTGGTGAATCGCATGCGCCTGCTCGATGCGGAGGAACAGTGTATTGTGCAGTACGACCCGCTGCAGCCTCTGCCTGCGCCATCGCGCCTCGTGCTGCGCAAGACGATGGAGAAGGTGAAGCGCTACCGGGAGAGCCAGCAGTACTACAACTATGTGCAGAGTCGTCGCAGCGTCGTCCTGCACTTCTTCCTCTCCGTCACCCTGCTGTCCGTCTCACTGGCCATCACGACCGCGATGTGCGTGTCGGAGGGCTACAACGTGTTGGGTTTGTGTACGACGACCACCGTATTCAGTCTGCTCTGGCTGGCCTACACCTGCATTGTGGCCATTATCGTTGCGAACGTGGTGATGCAAGCGCATTTTGAACCACAGCCGCTGCTGCTGCGGCTGCGGCGCAACAAGCTGCTGATTGCCGCCTCTGCCGTGACCATCATGCTGGGGATTTGCGACATCATCATTCCAACTCTGCTGGTGCAGATCAACCTGGCCCGCGAGCAGCGCTTCTCGTGGCTGTGGTGTGGCACCACGGTGATCCTCTCTTTCTGTCTGTGGCAGCTGTACGCGTTGATCTACATCATGCCCGCAGCGAAGGAGCAGCTGCAGTATCAGATGACGAACGTGAACGTGCGAGAGGGATTTCAGTTTGTAATGCTGAACATCCCAAACGGCTTTCCCTTTCTCTTCGCCGCCGCCTCCTTTTGTGCCCTGCAGTACGTGCAGTACGGCTACCGCATCTACATCCTGCTTGGCGGCGTGCCCGTTATTGTTAGCCTCGGCGTCTTGACGCTCGTCTTCCTCCTCGACTTCTACTCGCTGCGGCGCTTCAAGGACCTCGCGATTGGCATGTGTCTGTTTCTCGCGATGCTCTTTCCCATCTCCCTCCTCATGTACGAATTTCGCGGGCTGAGCCTGCTTCCCTTGGCCGCTGCATCGTTTGGCGTCTTCTGCGCACACGCGCGCTACGTGGTGGGCTCGGCCATTCACGAGCTCATGCGCATCATCCGCGCAGAGCGTAGCGCGCGCAAGGCACGTGTCCCCGAGGCACAGAAGAAGAAGCAGTGAAGGAAAAGAAAAATAAAGTGAGTGTCGATGAGAGATTTCTCTTTTTTTTTTTGCACACGGCAAGAGATGATAAAAGGAGTGCGAGATGGTGAGAGCTGGCTGTTGATGAAGGAGCTCACGTGCTTTTCAAAGCTGCTGTGGTTTTGGAACCTTTTTTTCCCTTTCTTTTTGTCCCTGTGACTTTTCGTTAAAGGTATTTGAAGGCGATTCGTTTGTCTCTGGAGTTGTGACTTTGTTGAAGAGCAGCTTCTGTGCGTGCGTTCAAGAATAGATTACCCTCTTTCTTCACTTCCTATGAACCTTTTATTTTTTGTTCCAAGTTTGAAAAAGAAAGAAAAGATAATCAAATCTCTTTTGTCTTTTTGCTTGTTTGTGTGTGTGTTTGTGCGTGTGTGTACTATCACAATTGCCTCTGTTTATTTCACTACCTCCTTTTTTTTTTCCTGGGTTTGCCATATATTTACGGATGTAGCTGCTTTGCTTCACGCCCTTTCCAATTCACTGCTTTTTACCTTTGTTTTATTCGCCAACTCATCGAATTTTCGACCTGAGCAGCTTTCAATTTACAGACTCTAATAAATAAATTTACTTTTCAATCAGCTTTTCAAGGCGACGAAGGACGGGTGCTTTGCTGACGAGAGAAAGCGCATAAACCAAACTTCCGTGTCTCATTGGCTGCGCCATGACGCAGAATATAAGGTTTCAGGCTAAAACACAAGCGACAAACCTTTTTTTATTTTTCAAATACGTTCTCTTAAGTTTTGAAGTGGGGGACAACAGACACAAAACGTCTTTTCTTTTCTGCCCGGAAATGAAACTCGAAAAAAAAAAAA
>MDUD01000542.1:0-10721 GCA_002216565.1 Crithidia mellificae | reverse complement strand
AAATAGCAGCAAACAATTCAATTAAAAGAAAAAAAGAAACCGAGGTGCTTCGTGTGCAGACAGATCAGCTCATGAAAAGCTGATGCTGTCTCTCAGTTGTTCTGAAATTAACTTCATCCTTATTTTTTCTTCTTGGCGGGCCTCTGCCGTTATCTCAGCTGTACCTTGGCAAGTGCTGTGATGCATCTTGTTGATGTTGAACGAGATGCAAGACAGCATTGCTTGCCTAAGAGAGAGCTGCGAAAATTCGAAGAAAAGAAAAAAGAAATGAAGGAGGGGGGGTAGGGGGCTGTAACGCAGTCACGTTGTATACTTGATTTGCCTTTTTTTTCTTTCCAGCCAGCTTTTTTTTGTTTTTTCTTCTTTAAGCGATTGTGGTGACGAATAAAGAAAAAAGGTAACGCTATTTTATTGATCTCCGTTCGTGCTGGGGAGGAAAAACGGGTACGGAGGCCACAATAATAGGGAAAAAATGAACTAGACGAATACTTGAAATGAGCAAATTAAAATGTGAGGAGAAATAGACGCTCAAAGGCATAATTTTGTTTTTGTGTTTTTTTAGGCGACAAGAAATTTTTGCGTGGAGCTTTGTCAGAAGTCACTACGCAGCATCCACCGTTTTCTCAACAGAATAACCAGCGGACAAAACGCGCAGAATAACCTCAGAGCTAGAGTAATTATATTAAACAGAGAAAAAAAAAAGAACAGAGTAATAGAAGTTGTTTAAAAAAAAGCTTTCCGATAATACAAGAGTTTTTTTGTCTGTGTGAAGTACACTTCCTTTCTTTTTAATGCGCAATCCTTGCAATCAGTGGACTCTTTAAAACAAACAAGGAAAAAAAAGGAAATGAGAGGCTTTTATCCAAGACCAAAACCAAAAATCAAAATCAGAAAGTAGGCCGCTTGACTCAGGAAACGGCAGAAATTAGATTGGCGGGAAAAAAAGAAATCAAAGAATAGAAAATAAAGAGAAAATGGTTCAATATGACTTAGATGCTAAAGAGAAAGGAGAAAAGCGTGTTTTAATTTGTTACGAGCAACATNGAAATAGTTTGCTACTGTCAAGCATGTCGTCAAAAAACTAAATGCTCACTGTAAATTCAGAACGCGCTGGAAAGCAAACAAAGACGATCCAAAAATAAGAAGGCAAGAGAACTGGTGAGTAGCAGTGGCAAGTCATCGCAATTCCTAACAATAAAAAAGTCAGGAAAAAAAGAAAAGAAGACAAGTCTACCCAGTTGCGAAAATTTAAAAGGAATCGCGGAAGCAAAGTGTGCGGTGCTTCCGCAGGGGATGAGATGAAAGGCGAAACATACAAATAACTGAACAGCGCAATTAATTAGTTTTTATTTTTCAAACGTCAGCTAGAAAAGAGACGACGCAAAATTAGCGATAAATCGACCCCTTTTTTTTTGTCAAACTAATAATCAAGCCATAAAAAAAAAAAGGCTGGGGGATGTTGTTAAGCATAGCAAGTCAAGGGAAGATCTACAAAGCAACCGAGCCTTGCTGTCCGAAGCTAACAAACACGCCAGCAAATCTGTGGGTGCTTATGCGCTTTATTTCAAACAACTTAAAAATATTTTTTTAATAACTTTTGCGGCAAGAAGAAGTAACGAAGCAACCTTCGTTTTCAATTTTGGAAAATGCGAGGGAGGAAAACAAATGTGACGCCGCTTCTACTGCTGCCCTCTTTTTCACAGGCTTTGTGTAAAATAGGAGAAACGAAAAAAAAGGCTTTTCCTCCTGTTTTTGTTCGGAACGGCGTACCTTTTTTTTTTTTCTTTTAGTTATTGACAATTACGTTTAAAGAAAAAAGGTGAACGACACATGACAAAGGAGGTTTTAAACTGCAAGGAACCACAAGGTAAAAAGAAACAAAAGAAACGTTCTACGCTTTCCACAATTTGCAATGCCGTTGCTGCTGCTGCTGCAATGGAATTGAAAGACAAATTGTGGCTGAAAAAAAGTTTTTATATCGAAATGAAAGTGAAAAAAGAGACGCAAAAATCAACGGCGCGCCTGTGTCACAGGCAAGGAAACAAAGTAGACGAAATGCTTTGCACAAGCTCCTTGCCAAATTGCCCGCTTTAAAAATAAAAAAGTATTAATATATTTTATTTGACATCAAGTGATCACTCTCATTCAAATTATTTTTTCGTTTTTCCTGTTGTTTTTGAGCCGGTCTCGACGCAACGCATTAGCTTACTAGTTTCTTCAACTATTTACATAAAGGGCGGCGGGGGTGGTTGGCGGGCATCGCCGTACATTGCCTGACCCGCACGCGCGCTGCCGCCAAGGGAGTTACCGGATGTGAGAAACGCCATCTCTCCCGCCATCATCGTCGCACGCTGTTGCTGTTGCTGCTGCAATGGCGACGCTGAGGTCAGCATGGGCCCAAAGCTGCTGGAGCTGGGAGCCGATGCTGGGAGAGGCAGTTCCCCAAAGAGCCCCGTGTTGCTCATCGGTCCAGGAAAACCGATGATGCCACTTGGGTTGCTGCCGCTGCCGGCGGTACTCGACAAAGGTGGTGGCGGTGGCGGTGCCCCTGCGGTGGCTCCTGCAGAGGGTACGGTGCCGGTGCTTGCGTTGTTATTGTTGTTATTGTTCACCGTAGGCGGGGCTGCGACAGGGTGCAGCCGGGTGCGGTGGCGGTCCACCGCCGCGATCGGGACGATCTCATCGAAGGTGCGCGGCGCGTTGTTCTCCGTCACCACCGTTTTATCCACCGCCCTGGACAGCTCCACCACGAGCGGCATGCAGGGCAGCCCATCGGTCTGGAAGTGTCGGGTCTGCTGCGGCAGCCGGCGCACCCCCTCGCAGTACTCCTTCATCCGCACGTACTGGTCAAGGTCGGCGGCGTACCAGAAACCGAAGCGGTCCATCAGCACACGGCAGCGCAGCTTGTAGATGAGCTGCCACACCTGGTGGGTGCGGACGTGGGCGATGAAAGAAGTCTCCGAGCGTGGCTCGATGCGCTGCACCACCGCGAAGTCGCGCCCGCACGCCGCCTCCATCACGCGGTTCAGCACCGTCGCACGGTCGTGCAGCTCGCACGGGAACATCTGTATGAAGATCGGCAGGACAGGGGCGGAGGAGAGGTCGGCCGGCGTCGGTGGGGTGCCGCGTGGGTTTGGCGGGGTGTTGCTCCCGCACGAACGTGACGCATTCGCAGCGGCGTCGCTGTTGATGCCGAGGCCGCCATCGTGTGAGCGGCAGCTGTTGCTGAGTCCGGCCTCCGCGTTCGTCGCCCCGTTGATCGACCGGGTCGACCAGCCCCCAATGCCGCTCATGGACTGGTTCAACATGCTCGCGCCCGGCGACGCCGCGGCGGCGGTGAGGATGGTGGCCGTCGGCGCAGGCGGAGCCGACTCATCGTACGGAAAGTACGGCACCACGCCCATCATGGACCCATGCACGTTGAAGCACTTCCGCGTGAGCTCGCCGTTGCTGGCGGGGCCGACCATCACGAGATGCTGCTGCGGCGAATACCCTGCTGCGCCGTCCGCTTTCACGGCACCCGGCGCTGCGGCTGCTGTGGTGGTGGTGGTGGTGCTGTTCGAGACGGTGGTGGACGGAAAGACCGGCAAGTGGTGCGGCATGCCGGGGATTTTTCCGATTAGTCCACCACTCGCGGCTCTGTTGCTACCGCCGACGGTGCTGCTGAGATGCACGTTAGCGTTGAAGCTGCCAAATTCCATCGGCGGCGGCGGCGGCATGGAGGCGGAGAAGATGCCGGAGGCAGTCAGCTGCTGTTGCTGCTGCTGCTGTTGCTGCGGCTGTTGCTGAGGGGCCATCACCATGTAGCACACCGTGGGCTGATTGTTCACCACGTACGGCTGTCCACTGAGTAGCTGCATGTTAGGTGGCGCACTGGCGGTTTGCGCCGTTGCCCACGGCCCGGCCGCGGTTGCCTGAATCGGATTGCCCGTGGCGTCCATCAGCGTCCCGGTCGGCGGCACGGCGTAGACGCCAAAAGGTGAGCTGTTCTGTACAAAGTATGTTACCCCGCTGCTGGCGAGTCCGGATGGGTCGGATGAGGACGGACGCGCCATCGTGACGGAGGCGGACGGTGGCGCACTCGACATGTACATCTTTGAGCCCATGGAGGGGGCGACCATGTGCAGCTGGGAGGCGCGCTGTTGTTGTTGTTGTTGTTGCTGCTGCTGTTGTGTCGGTGTAGCACGCAGCTCCAGCTGCGGTACGCCGACCGCGTTGTACCGCGGCATGTTACCGGCCCCGGAGTTCGCCATGACGTACGCCGTCGAGGGCCCAGCAGTGGCGGCGGCCGGATCGAGAGAGCGACTCTCCGCCTGAGCGGCCGTGACCGAGAGATGCGGCACGGAGGATTGCTGAGGCGGCTGCTGCTGCTGCTGCTGAGGTGGTGACTGCATGAAGCGCGGCCCCTCCGATCCTTGCACCGCCGCCACCGCGCTGACCGCCTGCGTCGGACTTGTGTTAAAGGCGTTGGCTGCGCCGTGCATCGACGACTCCGCCAGACGCTGCTGCACGCGGGTTAGCTTCTGCTCTGTCTCCCACACACGCTGCCGCAGCGCCTGCAGTTCCTCGCGCAGCCGCCGCTCCTCCTCAATGAGATCCGCCGAGCTCTGGTGGGAGCACGGGGACACCTTCGACGACGAGCCGAGCGACAGCGGCTGCGGAACGGCGCTGGTGCTCGGCGCACGATTTGCCTTCGCATTCGCCACGTTGTTGTTGTTGGTGTTATTGTTGTTGCCCTGCGTGCGAGGCGGCGTTGAGCCGGCGCTGGCGGTGACGACAGGCGTGAAGCCGCTCAGCGGCGGCGGCGGCACCCTCTTCGGCGGCGCACGACCGCCTGCGCCATCAGACGAGTACGCGGCGTTCACACCGACCACACCCGCGCCGAGCCCAGCCGCCGACGCTGCGGTGGTGGCGGTGGCGGTGTTCAGCATCGCCGACGTCATCAGTACATTGTGGCCGGGAAGGGGTGGGCTGGCGCTGACGCTGCCCCCGCTGCCACTCCGCGTACCCGCCTCCATCGGCGTGCAGGGGGAGCGCTGCAACGGGTTTTCGTCCGAGTCCCTGCCCGTGGCGGCGGTGTAGCGATTTGTGTTGTGGCTCGCCCCGCCACCCCCCACCGTGCCGCTGCTGCCACCCGTCATGTCACACAGATCCGTCATCCACAGCGAGCTGCGGTTGTGCAGGTTGCTGGTGTTGTTGTTATTATTGTTGGTGCTCGCCGTGGTGTTGGCGCGGGAGCTCTGCGAGCTCGAGCGGCCTGCCGCCACGGTGGAGTGCGTGCCATAAATAACGTCGCCGTCCGCGCTGCTGTCATCGTCGTCGTCGTCCTGCAGGTCCAAGTAGTCCTCCAGGCACTCCCGCTTCACCTCCATATCCGCCCCCACGTCCCCTTCCTCCACGTGGCAAGGGTGCGCCGTGTAGAAGGGGTGCATGACGGCGGCGGCGGCGGCCACGGCGGCCGGTGGAATTTTACTCGGGTGCGGCAGCGTCGACGAGGACGAGGAGGAGTAGCGAGAGGTGTGCGCCTCCCCGTTGTGGGTGTGACTGTGTGTCAGACTGCGGGTGGACCGCGCAGCGGCCGCAGCGGCTGCTGTCGTCATTAACACCGTAGCCGGGGTGTTTGAGCGCACCAGGCCTTCCTCTGCACGCCGCGGCTGACCCGGCGCATCGGCCGCCGTCGACGACGCAGCCGGCGGCGGCACCGCGGTGTTCGCGTTGACGGCCGGCGTGCTTGTGGGGACCGTCAGCGAAGGCGAGTGAGGTGGTAAGGGTGGCGGCAGCGGCGGCTGCGGCCCGGCAGCCTCCTTGTCCCCCAGCTTCGTCATCGTCGGCGGCGTCGCTGGCGGGTGGTCGTCCGCGGAGGTGAGAAAAGTGAGCTGCGATGGCTGATAGCTGCGTGACTGGCTGCTCAGCCCCTGCGAGTGCTGACGGTGGTGGATGTGGTCGCTGGAAGGGTGGAGTTTTGGGTCTGCGGCGCCGGAGAACGAGGACGCCCAGGCAGCCAGTCCGCTGTCGCTGTTGCTATTAAGATTCTCCATACCTGCCTGCCTGCCAATTTACTTTTTTGTGTTTAATGAAAAGAAAAAAAACACAATTTAAGTGAAAGTTTTTACGTCAGTTGTTCACTGTTGTTGTCCTTCTTTCTGCTCTGGGTGACGTAAAGCAGTTTTTATCAAAGTTTTTGCTCTTCTTGCTCGTTTCCTTTTCGTTGTATAGAAAAAGAAAGAAATTAATGTCAAAATAGTGTTCAGGGGTGAATGGACGCGTTGGTGAGTTCCAAAGAAGTATAGGGCAACACTTAAACAAAAAGAAGGTAATTACGGGGAAAATTATCTGCCAAGGAAAATAGAAGGTGGAAAAGGAAAAAAAAACGCGATCGATTCTTACGAGATTGCACTGTATTTGAGGAATAAGCCAGAAGAACTAATAAGAGAAAAATGACAAGACTAAAAGAAAAGAAAAACAAAAACCAGCACCGCAAGACAAAATGCAAGGTAGTGACAAGCTCGGTATCGAATTCGAACGATTCGGGTTATCAAAGTGCCTTTCCTGCGAGGCGCCAAATATGTGGGTGTGCCTGTCTGTCTATGCAAACTCTTGTATATGCTGCTACTTGATCTACTAAAGATTAACAGGGGGAAGATGAGGGTGGGATTTCTTTTTGCCTAAACAATTGTTAAAAAAAAAAGGGAAGGGAAGGGATCGAAAGAGAAAAAAAGAACCGATCAAATGAACAGGTAAATAAATATTTATATTTATAGCGCGACACCGAGAACGTAAAGAAGGCGAGAAAAGGAGGAAATAAAACGAGGGGGGTCAAATAGGTCACAGAGAGAAAAACAAAACTTCGACGGAAATCGAAGAGAAGCAAGAATATAAAGGAGGAAAGCAAATGTGATGCGAAACAATGGCGAAGCGTGAAAAACAGTACTCCTCTATTGAGAATCACACTGAATAAGAACAAAGCTGTTGATGCTTTCTGAAAAGTTATTTGGCGGCTTTCAAACAAAAAACCTCGCTTCGCAAACCTATTGATGCTAAGTAGGGAAACAAAAAAGAAATTCGGGGGTGAATTAATTAAGGAAGGAAACGTGAAGCTCGGTGTTGCAAGCTGAGCTCTGTATATATAAAAGGAAAAAGTGGAAGGGAAAAAAGGGAAAGCGAGCAGAAAAGAGGTAACACAGAGAACAAAACAAGGGAAGATTTATTGGAATAATCTACACAAAAATGAAGGCCAAAGTTGCGTCCCACGCGGCAGCTATCCGGCGAACTGCAAGCCGCGCTAACACAATTCGTGGGGGATGTGGAAAAAAAGAAAAAAGGAGCCGCAGCTTGAAGCACAAATAGAGAGACAAAAAGATGAAAATGACGGAGAGCAAAGAAAAAAAACGGGGGAAAAAGAGAGAGAGAAACGAAATTGAGGAAAAAAAGCTATCTATCTTCCCTACGCAATTAGTCAGTTCTCGTCCTTTCTTCGCAAAAACAAAAAGATGAGAAAAGTGAAAGATGAAAGCAGAAAAAGGGGGAAAAGCACTCTTTACTGTTTGTTTTGCTTTATAATTAACTTAAGCCAACTTGTACAACACAAAATGAAATAAATCAAGGAAGTCCAAAAGAAGAAATAAGGCGCGATGGTTTTTCTGTCAAGATGCACTATTTTAAACGTGAATTTTTTGCAAGAGACACAGGAGTGTGATCAGTATTTTTGAGTGTGTGTGTACGTGTGTCTAATACGTGTGTATTGTTCTGTCGTCGGTGGGTTTTTTCGAAGACTACTGTTTCCGCTACTCTTTTTCTGCGTGTAAAAATGTGCCGAACATGGCATGAAATGAGGACAGGGAACGGGGGGAAAAATGTGAAATTGAGAGAGGGGGGAAGAGTAGAGAACGGTCAAAACAAAGCAAAAGCAAAGTAAAGCAGAGAAAGCGCACTTTGCGCGAGACAGCTAACAAAAGAAAAGCTACCAAAACAACTCTTTCAATTCAAGAACTTATATATATTAGTAGTAGAGAAGCGGTAGCCTACCGAAATTGTTTTCAATGGAACACCACATGAACAAAAAAAACGAGAGAACGTCTGCTCGTTACCTTCCACGTGGGCATGATAGGGTTTTAATAATGTGCATCTCGTGTCATCTCTTAATCGACAATGCCCCGCAACACGCAACGCATTCACACGCCCGCAATCGCCTTCAGCATTTTCTGTTCATTGCGTGAACCGGAGCAGTTTATTCACTAGTTTTAAGAAAAAATTGTTAATCGTTTACAAAACTTAGTTCTTTACAGAAAAAAAAAGAGACACCGGAATGGGAGGGGGAGATAAAGGCAACGAAATTGACAACAACCTTCATCATCGTAACCCTTACGGTACGAATCACACCAGAACCAAACTCAAACAACGAGCAGCAGAAAGGGTTAGCCCTCGCTTATTGCTTCGCGGTAGACACCTCTTCTTTCACCTTCCCGCGCTGCTCTAACGGCAAAAAAAAAAACATTAAGCAAAAAGGTGAAAGTATATGAAACGGTGGAGGCTCTATCAGGTCGTCGCACATGCTGCCTCTTCTCTCTTCCGTTCTTCTTCGCACCATGCTTTCAGGTAGAGTGCCCAGGTTAGAACAAATCATCTCCGCTGTCGTAGTCACGGTTCTTCGGGCGGCGGCGACGACCATCGCCATCCCCGCGACCGCCGCTGCGCTCACCTCCGCGGTAGCTGTCGCGCCGCTCCTCGTGGCGGCCACCGTACGACCGGCCACCGCCCTGCGCGCGGTCATCGTGGCGGTGGCTGTCTTGACCTCTGCTGTAAGAAGCGTTCGAAGGCCCCTGCCGATCTCTGAAATTTTCCTGCCGACCGGAGCTCGGACTCCCTCCGCCGTAACGGTTGTTATTGCTGTTGTTATTGTTGCTGTTGTTGCCTTGGAAGCTGCGTGGTGCACCGCCCTGATCGCGGCCATACTGCATCTGCGGTGCCTCGTAGCGCCGCCGCTGACGGTCATTGTAGTTACTATTGTTGCCGCCGCTGCTGCTGCCGTGGTGAATGTCCTGATCGCGGTAGTCTCCACGGCGGCTGGCACTGTTGCTGCTCGAGTACTGCTGCTGACGCTGGGAGGGGTAGTGGCGGACGTCGTCGTCGTTGTCCCACGTCCGCTCGCGGCGCTGACCTCCGCCGCTGTAGCTGTTGTCGTACCGACTCGTATTACTGTTGTTGTTGCTGTAACGCGTGTTCCCTGACGATGGCCCTGCTGGGCCGCCGTACGATCGTCCCTGCTGGTGCTGCTGGCCGTACCCACCACCACCGCTATTATTATTGGTGTTGGGGTAGCTGTTGTAGCTGTTGTGGCTGTTCATGCCATACCCGGCGTTTCCGCCGCTGGCCATGTTCTCCGCCGCGAGCTGATGGCGACGCTCGAAGTGATCCGGGTGGGCGCGGTCGCGCTGCCGACACTCAAAAACTGTGTGGCCCCGCACACCGCAGTAGCAGCACGTGAAGGGCGTGGTGAGCGGCACCACATCTCCGCTGTTGCCCTTCCCCGCACTCGCCGCCGCGGCAGCGCTGCTGACCGCCACAGAGCAATCGAAGTGCCCGTGCAACCCACACGCCACACAGCGCACGGCGGACATGCCCTCCCCTTCCCCGTCCACCCGCGGCTTACTCAACTCCGCTTCCCACGCCGCCGCCGTCGGGGCTACGATGAAGGGCGACGGGACGCTGACGGGGCTGCAGCGGTGTGGCACGCCGTAGGGCCCCCGCTTCTGGTGGCAGGTGCGGCAGAGCGTGTTGGGGCACGCCGGCTTCTCGTGGCCTGGCATGCCGCAGTTCCAGCAGACTTTCACGGGCTGCGTGCGATCCCCGCCGTGCAGCCCGCCAGCGCCACCGCCGTGCCCACCGCCCAGAGCGCTCTGCGAAGGGTCGTAGTAGCGTGGCCTCGCACGGTGGGCCCCCGCGGTGGCCGGGCTGCCGCCGCCGCCGGATGGTGGTGGTGGAGGGCTGGCCGGTGTGCCGCTGCTGCTGGCGGTGGCGGTGACGGAGACGTTGGCCAACTTCGGCGAAGCCGGGAAGCCGTCTTGGCCCGCACTGTCGCCGTTCATCGAGTCCACGCTGCTCTTCGCATCGCCCTCGTCGTCTGGACTCCCGCCCGCACCCCCCTCCACCGCCGTCTCGTGCCCCTCTGGCTTTGCAGGCGTGGGGGCAGAGGCAGGTGTGGTGGCTGCCGTGGACGCGGCGGTGCTGCCGTGAAAGGAGACCGCAAAGAGCGTCGCCACGTCCCCGCTTTCGGCGCTGGCGGACGCGGCAGAGTGGTGGTGGTGGTTGTGCCCCACACCGGCCGTCATGCTTGTGCTACTTGCGTCGATCACCACCACAGGCGCCTCCTCCTCGGCGCCGTTCGTGCTGTGGTTCCTGCTGTTGTCGTCGTGACCGCGCCTTTCCTCCATCGCCCCACGCGCCGCCTGGTGGTTTCGCTCGCTCGCGGACTTGCAGGCGAAGGCTGGCTTGCACACACAGACGTAATCGATCACTTCCATATCCGCATTCAGCACGGGCTTCATCTCGCAGCAGTCCGCCTTGCGGCGGACGTTGTGCACGCTGCACTGCACAAACCCACTGGGGGTGGAAATGCGCTTGGCACCTGCGGCAGTTGGTGGAGAAGACATGAGGATATTCTTTTCTGTGAGTGTGTACGTGTGTTGTTTGAATAGGTATCAAAACCTATATATATATATATA
>MDUD01000528.1:23848-37737 GCA_002216565.1 Crithidia mellificae | reverse complement strand
CCACGATTCTGTTTGATAAATCAACTGAGTTGGAAAAAAACTTTTAGAATTCGTGGGAGAGAAAAAGGCGACTATCAGATGAAAAAAGGAGTCAGGCTGAAGAGAAAAGAAAAGCACAAAAGCTAAGGAAACAGGAAGAACAGAGGTTAAGTTGAGAGTGGAACAAAAAGAAAAGACAACAAGCGCAGGGTTCCAAATTGAAGTCTCGCTAGCACATTCACACAAGTTTGCTAAAAACAGAAATTCCTCCTTAAATCAGAATACGAGTTATTGATACGCGTCGCTTGACATTATCGAATTAAAAAAAAAAAAAGCAGGCAAGACCAAGACGTGAGCAGAACACGCAAAAGAAAACAAGAAAAAGTAATTTTGCAGTACGTCTATCTTTCGTTGCAACAACAACAACAAGGTGCAGTGAAACTCAGTTGTGTTTTGAGATAAAGCTGTACATTTCATAGTAGAGAAACAGTAAGAGGGAAAACAAAAGCTTGTTGTTGTCCGCATAAAAAGAAAAAAATAGACAGTTTGCTACAAACACTCAAACGTCGCCGATTGTCTAATTCACAAAGCGAACCAGGACAAAAAATGGAACAAGAAGCCATGATTAAATCTCAGCAAAAAAAAAAGGAAGGAAAACAAAACAAGAGATAATAGTAGTAAAATTGATGATAATGATTAAGAAAACCATCTTCTTGACAAACTCACCACAGCTGGTGGGGCTGAAAAAGGGGGAAAAAAACTCTGCAGTTGAAATGCAAGGCAACAGCACGGCCACGCACTGCAAAAACATCCGTCAACAATGAATGCTTGAACTTCCGCGTTTTGAGTTTTGATTATTACGCTCGTGTCTGTATTCTTGAGCAACAACAAGTAGAACAGAAAAATAAATACAAAAGTAACAAAATTTTTACGCCAAAAACCAGAGCTTTTAGGAGACAAAAGAAAAAAAAATCATACAATTATAAGTTGCGCGTCAATTTTATCTCTCACTATAGGAAAAAGAAACAAGTGGAGGAAATGAAAAAGAAAGAAGAAGCGGCTGCTCCCATTCAAGTAGTGATGCAATATTTTGATTACAGTTTCGCTTGCTTTTGGTGGCACTGCAAAATCAAAAAACCAACCCGAAGTGAACGTTGTGAGCTTCAAAACAAACACAACGGCAATTTAACAAGAAGGACTCTGTGTCGCGAAATTGGCTAGAGCGTGTAAAACTCTGGTGGTCATCGCGACCCCGGATAAGCTTTCACCTCACACAACTCACAAATCATCCAGCGGAATGCGCAGCTTGCCAGACGCCGGCGCGTCTTCAATGTCGCTCCGCAGTTGAATCACCGAATCCTCCTCAATGCCGTAGCACTTCACGGTGTTGATGTCGTCATCCATCACCTTGCCCGTCTTCAACACGGACAAGATCTGTGAACCCGGGGGAATGTGGTAGACCTGGTGCAGGTAGCGCTTGAAGGTGTGCACCTTCACCGAGGCCCAGTCGCCAAAGATCTCATAACTCTTATCGCCGTGCGAGACGTAGATGCGGTACGCGTTTGGTGCCTCCGGGCTGATCGTGCTAAAGTTTACACTTGCCAAGGCGTGGCTGGACACCTTCGCACCAGCTGTAAGACCCTCGGGGAGAGAGATTTGGCCCGGAGCGTGGCGGAAGAGTTTGGCGTGCCGCGTCACGTGGCCGTGGTAGCAGGGGAACAGCCGGCAGGTGTGGGCGTACTTTTTCTGGTGCTTGCGGTCGTTGATGGCGGTGCAGGCGTCATCATTCGGGCACAGCGGCAAGTCGTCCCGGATGCTGCTGGCGCTGCTGCCCGACTTACCGGACGAGGACATGGTGTCGTCTGCCATGGTGCTGAGCGTCTTCGTGTTCGTGCCGTACGACTCGCTCATCTGCGACGGGTCTGCCCCGCTGGGGTTTAAATTCATGTGATTCGAAAACGGCGAGGACGGGTGGCCCGGTGGAGCGGCGCGGCGGCCAGGAAAGCTGCCGACCGCAAATCCACCGCTCTGCTGCTGCTGCTGCGACTGCTGCATCGCCGCGGCAAACGCTGGCGGCGGCGCGCCGTTGCTTCCCCTCGAGTTGCTGTTGGGGCTGTAGGCTAATCCGTCACTGCCCATTCCACCCATGCTGTTGTTGTTGTTTTGGTGGTGGCCGTAGGAGCCACTGCTAAAGAGGTGTGTTGGCGAGATCGGCTCGCCGTTGCCGTTGCGGGCGTGCATCGAGCTGCTCATCGGCGGCCGGTTGTTGGAGCCCAGCAGCGGCGAGGAGGGGTGGCTGGATCGGGGGTCGACGTAGCTGCCAGACTGGGAACCGGCGCGGCCAGACGGCGGGCCGTGGAAGCTACCACCCACGCTGTTGTTGTTGTTCGCCGCAGATGCCATCGTAGGCGGCATCGAAAACCCCGTCGGCGCGTAGCTGTTGCTGTTCACGGAGGTGTTGTTGTTGTTTGCATTGCTGGTGCTGTACGCTGGGGCGGCACCACTAGCCATGTTTGGTGGCGACGTCGGCGGCACGCCGTTGCCGCTGAGCTGACGTGCGTGGTACGGCGCCGGCGATTGCGACCCGCTCGCCGTGCCACCACCGCCGCTGTTGTTGTTGTTTGTGTTGTTGACAGCAGCCGTCCCACCGCGGTAGCTGCCGGAGAGCGGCATCGTGTACTGCGGGGCGGAGATGCCAGACCCGCTGTTCATGCGGTACGGGTTGTTCAGACCCCGCACTGGGGCAGACTCGCCACCGGAGAAGGCGCTCGTGCTATCTTCGCGGGCCATAAAAGGCGACCGCGGCGGCAGGCTGCCCGATGGCGAGCTCGGAAAGCCGCTGCGGCCGCCGCTCTCGTTCCCGGCTCGTGTCATCGGGCTTTGCACGCCACGGCGAAACCGCGGGTGCACGTTCGGCGCCGAGCCGACTTGGATGGGCTGCGAGTACTCCTGCTGCGGGGCCGTGCCCGAGCGCCCCAGCGGCGAGCTCGGCTGGGAATGAAACTCTTGCTGCGAGCCGGTGTTGTTGTTGTTTGAGCTACGCACCATCCCACCGAGGCTGTTGTTGTCTAGATTGCCGCCGCTCTGGCTGAGGGAGCGGGGGCTGTGGTAGGACGGCACGCTGGAGGGGTCCGGCCGGCCGTGGTCGCTCATTGGACTCACCGGGGCATCCTCCACGGTGGTGCGGTAGACGTAAGGGGAGTGGGCGTACTTGACGGAGCCGACGCGGCTGCTCCCGCGGGAGGATGAGTTGGTGGGGTGCATTGCGATTCTTCTGTGTGTGAGCTCCACTGCTAAATCACCAACAAAAAATTTGAATAAAAAAATCTTAAAGTGAATCTTTCAAGATAACAACTTGAAACAACAATACAACTGCTACGTCTGTGGCTGTTAGATCCTTTGACGTGAGCTAGTCAGCAGCAGATGCCTGGACGGCAACAATGGCGAAGAGAAATGGGCAAAAGAATGCTCCTACCTGGATAACACATGAACGGGGAGCAGTTTACTCAGCTGTTCAACTTCACGTCGCGACTTGGCACTAGCAAAGATAGAAGGGACAGCGACGGCGAAGAGAAGAAATATTCTTGAAAAAGTAATAGAGCTGACTGCGATCAAGAAACCACACAGATGAAAACAAACCACAGATGGTGTAATTACCGCAAAGAAAAAAATTAGAATAGAAGGTTAAGCTCAACAAGTAGACAGGGTAAGAAGGCAAATTACAGGTAAACAAAGGGAAAACAAGAGCACTGGCTAAATTACAATGGGGACAACTCAAATACAATAAGGGAGAGGAAAAAGAGGGTAACAGAGAAAAGATAAGATAAAAGAAGCGTTGCACCGAACGGAGAAATAAGGAATATTGGTATAAGACGCTGCTCAAAGAGGATCTTTTGAGAGATGGCTCGCAAACAACACAAGCAAGGTGGTTTGCTGAGCAATATGGAAACGGGCAGCTTAAGAGCGCGGGTGTTGTATCCGTGTGAAAGCACCGAAATGTAAAACAACAAACAAAATGAATGGACGAAGAACTCAGCACTATTGAGATGACGTCTTGGAGAAGGGGGAAGGAGACTGTTGAAAGCGCCGAGGAAGTAAACAAAAAAATTTAGAAAAAAAAATTACTTAGAGACAAGAAAAGAAGAAACCGTGAGACGTCACCTTAAAAGCAACAAGACACAAGCAAACAATTATTTTTGTTAGTGAAAAACAGGACAAAAAAGTGGAAAAGGTTGAGGTAAAAGAAAAAGCGTGCGAGTAGTACACTTGAGCGTCACAGAGGCCACAAAAACACACAAAAAAAAAATTAATTAAGAGGGGAGAAGAACTAGGAGCTAGGTGTGCTGAGCAGTAAGGTGCCTAGAACTACGGAGACACACAAAAAGAAAAAAAGAAAACGTGTGCTGATGGGAAAAAAAAAAGGCTTAGAACTGTCACTTGTTTGTATACTTGCAAAGCAAGAAAAGTGAGGCGCAAAACAGCAGATACTTTCCCTTTTTTCCCGCGCCGTCTGGAACAAAAAAGTCAACGTTTTTTTTTAATGGCAAGCAAGCACCAAGTCAACAAAATGTGGCTCTGGTTGTTACGCAGAGCTATTTTGCACGTTGTAGCTTTTGCTCACAATTCAATACACAAACAACTCCGAGCTGATGTGAGCAAGTTTGATTCGTAATTGCTACGAATGAGTAAACGTTCACGTGAAACCCAAAAAGCAGAAGGATTTGACAAGGAGAACAAAGGCAACAGATTTCTTAACAAAAAAAGGAAACGTATTGACTACAGATCAAGTACTCACACACACACAAAAAGGTAAAAGAATTGAGAGAAACGAGGAAAGAAAAGGAAGAAGGTCTGGGAGGGACAAAAAAAGATGGAAAAATGCGTGTTAGAAAGATAAAGCCGCAGACAGTGTCACGCTGAGTAACAGGCACACACACGTAAACGTTCACGTATTTAGAGCAGTGAAAAAGAGAAAAGTTTCAAAAGTAAAACCAAGATTGACAAGTCCGGGAAGATAGGTGTAAAGAAGGAGCGAAAAAGCTAGCCTCGATGCTCAACAATGCTGACTGCACACTCTGAGCAAAAAAATTCTTCCCTTGTCAAAGTTTGCGGATGTGAATAATAATAGGGGTGATTGTGAAGATTCTGGTGGTGTAAAACCGGAGGAAAATAGTACAAAACCAAAAGAACAGAACGAGTAAGCTTTTTGCTGAGTCAAGTGAAGACGCGAATCTGTGCAAGAATTAGCGCACAGCCGGCAACAAGGCGGCACAAAAAAAGCGAAAACAAAAAGAAAATGAAGAGAATAGAGAAATATATATATATATGTATGGATATACCGTGAGATGAACCGAGAGAGAAGAATTGAGTGAGAGAAAGCGTTCAGCTAGATAAGTGAAATACGCGTTACTACTAAACTACAAAGATGAAAAAACAAAACGTACTTCTTATGCTTAGTCTTAGGGTCAGTGAAACCAAAAAAAAAAAGTGGTAGATGAGAAAGATATATATTGCTATACTCTAACGCACACTCACGAAGAGGGCAAAAAATCTAGAAACAATCTGGGAATGGGAGATATGGATCGACAGTTGTCGATGTGTGTAAAGGTAGATCTAGCAGTTACCAAAAAAAAAGGGGGTTGAGGGCATTGAGCGAGCAGAAGAGGTGAGTTAGGGGTGAAAATCTTAAGCCTAAAGGATAAGATGGTGGATGCAGCTCCACATCACGACTACGCGTTTACATGTTGCTGTTTTATTTTTGTTTGTTTTTCAGAGAAGATAAACCTTGTGGCCTGCGTCGTATGTCAAGTTAAAGGCTACAAAAATAAAATTACTTTAGTGTTGTTCTTAAGGCCAACTCGATTCTTTTCAGTTTGAAATTGTAGACATGCAAAATAGGAAGCAGAGTTAGAAAAGAAACAAAGGGGAGAATAAGATTTCTATTGCAAGCAATACATTGCGTATTGCTAATCTTTGCGGTCAAAAATCGGGGCGGTCAGCCATCTCGGCAATACAGCCTCCGACAGCAGCAGTGACAATTTCTCTGCGTTCGACGTTGCATCGGACGGCGCGTCGGAACAGAGAGCCCAATCGAGTAAGAAGCGGTAGAAGCCGCGCAGGTGCAAGTGGCACGTGCTGAACCACGGAGCGGAGTGACAAGTGCCGTTTGTTGCCCTGCTCGCGCCATCAAACTGCACCGCATCTGCATAGGAAGTGAAAAGAAACCAACGCGTGTCCACATCAGCCGAAGCTGTGTAAACATCGCAAAACTCTGCAAAGTAGTCGAAAAGAGGAAACTCAATTGCAGCCGCTGCGTGAACAGACCTTTTTTCACTCGTGTCATCTTGAGTACATTGTATCTGTGGCAATGTATTAACATTCCGGTCACTTAACGCAGCGGCATCGCCGAGACCCACGATACTTGCAAATAAGCAACACACCACTCTTTGAACACGGCGCTCGTCGAGGTGGCTGTTGCTCGCACCTCCCACCGTTTGCGCGTGCAGTGTCAGCGCAAGCAAGGCCTCTGAGACGGAAGGCAGCGCAAGGGACGCGTCTGTAAAGTCATCTGTTGTCAGCAGCTCCACATCCGGCTGCGGGCGGTGCTGTGCGAGGTTTGCTAGAAGCTGCCGCCCCGCACGCATCCGGCGCAGCTTGTTCACGGAGGCTCTGGCCGCCATCACCTTCTCTCCCACCGACGCGATACGCTGGTCCAGCCGGTGCGTGTACGCGTGAATTGCGTGGTGTAGCGGGTCTCTGCCCCAGCTGGAAGACTCAATGGTGGCCGTCGCAGCGTGCAGAGCACTTTGCACGAGTGACAATTCCGCGTGTGACTGATGCAGCTGCCCGCCAACAACGTGATCGAGGTACAACTGCTGCTCTTTATCTTTCTCGTCATCTGCACTTTCTGTCACCAAGCTGGGACGACTAGCTGCATCTTCTTTCATTTCCTCCGTGACTATTTCAGCACGAGATGCGCAGAGTGTTTGTTCGTCCAGCAAAGTGCGGAGATGCACATCCACCACACGCTGCTGCGTGGCCTGCTGCTCGCGAAGCATGCCCTCATACTTCCACAGCTGCTGCGTGCGCTGCGACGCAGCCACAAGCGCTCGCCAGGCCGCCGCTGCTACTTTCACCAGCACCTTTCGTCCATCTCGCTCCGCCTGCACTACGCTCGCCAGCGCCTTTTCAACTTTGAGCAGCTGGTGAAAAACACGCTTCAAGTTGTCGCGCGCTGACGGCTGCAGGGGACCCGCACGGGAAACCATGCGTACTAAATCGCGTGTGGTGACGCGCTTCCCCACAAAACGCTCCCGCGCCGCGACCACCGCCGACGCGGTCAGCGGCTTCGCCTCCAGCAGCGACGTCACAATGTAGTTGTCGACTTCGTGGTCGTTGTCGAAGGCAGCGCCGCTGCGCAGGGCGTGGCGGAGAAGCACCCGCAGCGTCGACCACTCCACCGCTGCGACTCGGCGGTGCTGTGCCGCTTCGTACGACGAAAAGGGCGTGGGCGTCGTGGGAGAACTTGTGGGAGAGGGGGCGTCAACAGGCTCCGTCGTACCACCATCACCACTGCTGGTTGTGTTCGTGTAAAGCCAAACATCTTCGCGTGCGAGGTCGAAGAGAAACGCCTCCTCGCAGCAATCCAACACTTCTGCCGTTGGCGCGTGCATAATTCTTTTGATGTGTGCGACGTAAGTCAAAGGATGTGATTGGATCCTTTGAGGGAAAAAAGATTAAAAGAAGAGTGTTTCTCTAGAAAAGAAATCTAAATCTCTTATAAGAAGAGAGAATCTAAATAATCTAAGTAATCAATGTGCAAAAGAGTAAAAACGAATAAAAGAGACACAAAAGCAGTCTTAGTTCACAACATGTCTTCGAGGTTGAAAACAAAACATCTTGCACTACAGTAAAGAATCGTAAAGAGAAGGAGAACATTAAGGAGGAGAGTTACGACTTGAACTCAAAGACAAAAAAAAAAGCATAGATCGTGAAACCTACACGTACTCGTAAATTTAGATGAAACACCTTTTTTCTTAAAGATGATTGCAGTGATACATATAAATAACACCTGAGGTTAAATGAAGACAGATAAAAACAGCCTCTTAATATTTCTCATGAAGCATAGGACTTAATGTACCGACGTCAATCAACAACTTTTCACTCCATTCAATCTCAATTACTTTGTGTTATAATAATAAATTTAACATTTAATCGCAAGATTAGCTGCACGCATTGAATATTAGAGTGCTCTCAACCTGAATCTTTAATTTGTGAAAATTCAACTACGAATCAAAGGTCGCCAACCACGTTGTACACACAACTTCACGCACAGCCGCCACGGCGGGCGAGTACGCCGTACATGCGAGGCGACAGTGCTCCGTCGAAGAGCGGCACCAGCGACACCGCGCTGTCTTCGCCGCCGGACTGTGCGGACGCACCACGCAGCTCCTCATGCAGGTAGAGGGCACGGTCCAGCAACAGCAGCGACTCCACGAGGTGGCACATCCACATCCGCAGCACGGTCAGCCCCAGAAACTGCGCAAAGTGTTCCCCATCGTAGAGACGCGTCATTTCCTGCGGCAGCCCACGCGTCGTCAGCTGCGCACGCACGTACGCCTCTTGCGCATCCCGGCAGGCGGCGCAGCGGTGGCCTGTATTCCATGGAGTGTACGGGGTGTCTTTGGCGCTGTCACGGTACAAGTAATCCGCCGCGATGGCCTCCATGAACTCAGGGAAGGTCAGCGTCTCCTTCTGACGCGTCATGCGACGCAGGAAGGACGGCTCGAGGTGCGGCGGCGCAGCGGGAAAGTCGCAGGCCTCGTGGACCTGCAGATCGCCGCCACCCACGTAAATTGGTTTTGCTTCCGGCCACTCGCGCACAACACGTGCCCACAGGAGCTTGAAGAGACTCCGGTAAAAGAGCAGACGGGCGGAGCTGCGGTGGCCCTCCGGGGACGCGGTCGACCACGCGTCGAGAGGCTGCGTGGCGAGCAGCAGCGAGATGGACTCCGTCGTCATCTTGCGTCGCTGCAGCGCGCGGCTGAGCGGGAAGCCACGCGGGGTCAAAGCGTGCCAGCAGCAGCTCACGAGCAGCAGCCCACGTGCGCGGCTGCGGCGGAAGATGCGACACACGTTGGAGCCGAGGTCGCCGCAGGGGTGCAGGCCGATGAAGACGGTGTTCCGCACCGACGGCACGCAGACCACAGGGGTGGACGGGAGTGCGGGCGGGAGCACCGTGAGCACCACTGCCACCCGCTCACGGCCCCAGACGGCAGGCTCGGGAAGCTGCAAGTCCCCGAGAAGAGACGCACCGTCACCAGCGGACACGTGGAGCTGCAGCGCAGGCGAAGACGCGACGTTGGTGGCATCAGCGGGAATGCGGTAGAGCCGCAGCACACGCTTTTTGTTCTCGCCATCCAGGCAAACTTGGTGTGCGTCCGCGCCGCCGTCGTAGCCGACGATGGTGGCCTGCAGCTGTTCGTAGCGCCACGACAGCGCAGTCGCCGGCGCTGCGACGGGTTCATCACCCAACGCCGTAGCGCCGCCGCAGGTGTTCACCTCCGCCCTCTCCGTCTTCTCTTCACCGTGCGTGTGCGTCGGAGTCACGTCTTTTGCAGAGTCTACGGAGCAAGTGGGGGGCTCGAGAGACGAAGCGGTAGTGCCGGCGGGGTGCACCGCACGTGCGATGAGCAGCACGGCACGGTAGCCGCGTGCGGTGTGCGTTGGCTGCAAGGTTACGTAGTCGTCTTCTCCCTCTTCTATTGCCGGCGACACACCTGCAACGACCTCCTCACTCGTGTCTGATGGAGAAGGTGAAGAGGCCGGAACGTGCCGCCGGAGAGTGAGGTAGCCGCCCCTGCTTTCAGTCGCGTTCTCACGCGTCTCTTCGCTGTTGTCTTCCCTTGCAGCTGATGCGACGACGTCCCGGGGCCGCTTCAGCAAGGCGGCATCTTTGCGGTTGTCGTGGTGGCGGGCCATCACGTCCGTGACACTAAAGAACGTCTCCGTGAGCTTCGCCACGTACGCGTGCTGAGAAAGCGTCAAGTTCCACGTACGTAGTTGCTCTGCGGAGGGGATAAGCGTGGACGCGCTGCTTGCCACCGCCGACGTTGTGTTGGCGTCGTGCAGGTGAGTGTAGACGTGCTTCATAATGACGGTGGTGTTCTCCAGACGCACCACCTTTCCACAGACACGACAGGCCAGCTTGATGCTCTCCTCACCCCGGGTGCGCGAGAGCGCCGTGAGCGCCGCCGCGTACGTTTCCTCACTGCGCATCTCTTTCTCGCTGCTAACACTGTTTGTGTTATCGCACTCTGTCAGAGGAGTAGCAGTGGTGGTGGAGGCAGCGTTCTGTTCAAGGCTGCAACCGCACTCCGCATCGTTGCAGGTCAACACGTGGCCCTGCAGAAGCGTAGCCCAGTTGACGTCCTCCTCAACTCTGCACGCGATGCTGGCCACGTGGCCGCGCGGTTCGTAAAGCAAATTCACCCGCGGCCGCCCATCCCGCGAGGACAGACTTGTCTCCAGCAGCGACTCCACCCGCTCCACCGCACGTTCCTTGTGCGCCGGGTTGCAGTCGAGGCCCACCACCTGCGCGTTATCGCACAACGCGACGGCTCGCGAGACGTAGCCTTTGCCCTCGCCAATGTTAATAACCGTCTCGACCCGTGTCGTCGACGGCAGCGGTTGCACAGCTGCGTTGGTGAACTCGTTGCTCGTGACGACGTCCCCACTCAAGGGTTGATCAGCAACCTGCTCACCCAAACCTGCATCACTTGAGTTCTGCCTAGTATTAGGTGTCGCTGATGCGGGTACGCCAGCGTTGCAGCTTTCGAGAAGGTCGTGCATAGTGTCGCGCATAATCCGCACCTCGTGCTGCTTCTTGGGATTCATCCCATGTGACACGACCAGCTCGAGAATTTGCTGCTTATGTTCCCGCGAGGCCACTGCGGCGGCCGAGGTGCGGTCGAGCGCCGCGCGGGCTGCCGGTGAGAGCAGCGTGAGAGTCGCGGCGTCATTTTCAGGGCGGCGGGTGCGGCCCAGCATGAGGTGACGCGTCATGGCATAGAATTCGTGGAGTGCCTCCAGTGAGGACTGCGCAGTGTCCGTGTCTTCTGCGCTGGTTTTCTTCCCATTGCCTTGCTCCACACCGCTATCGTCGTGTGTGCTTGTGGAGTGCAAGACAGGCTCGTCCGCTGCACGTGGCGGCGGGCCATCGCGCACCAACGCCCGCAACTTCGTCATCGCGTCGTCGCCGTGCAGAAGAGGCCGGAAGCCTCTCAAGAGTCGCTGCGTGAGCGCCACCTCCGCGGGCTCGACCGGTGAGCCATCGAAGTGCACCGCCGAGGCAGCCCACGTCTCACCTCGCATAAACTGGAAGTAGTTGTCCGGGTGGGCCTGAATCAAACGCGCATCGCGCAGAAAGTGGCAGAGGTCATCGAGGTAGCGCTCAAGCGTCGGGTGAAGCGACGGGGCCGCGTCTGCGGTGGATGTCGTAGAGTGAAAGAACGAGAAACCTTCGCGAGTCTCGTGCGCGTACGCCGCGGAGAGCGGCAGCGCAAGTGAGTGATGTGTGGACATGGCAAACACCAAAACTGAACAACAGTATCGTGTTGTGCCTTCTTTTTGTGTCTTTGCAGTTGTTTTATTGCGCCTGCTAAAACGCCGTGTAGCTGAGGCGTTGGGTGTCAATTTAAATAAAATGGATACGTGTTGACGCAACAAACGGCGCCGCACCTGGGCTTTTTATTGTAAATTTAGGTAACAAAAAAGTGGAAAGGGGGAAGAGGTTGGAGACGCTAGTTGTTTTTTAACAGATCATTCGGAGCAAAAATCAGAGAAAAGCAATAACACGGCAGGCGGAGGGCAGTATAAATGCTACAGAAAGTGACCTCCGGCGCAATGCTAAATACAGACGACACCGCTGTTTTAACTCTTTTAAGGATACACGGGCTGTTTTTTGCTTTACAATATTCTTCCAAGAATCGAAGTGGCCCCACGTAAAAGCACTTGAATTTCGCTGTGGTCATCGTCAAAATGGTTTTCCGTTTTCATGTGTGTACTTTTGGTATGTGAAAGAAAACTAAAATAAGAAAGCAAATCCAAGCATTTAACTTGTTCTGCTCTAAAACACTAAACATGAGAACAAAAACAACAAAAAGAAGAAATGCCGCCGCAATTCTAACCGACACCGAGCCAACTTTTTGAAAAGAAGAAAAGACAGTAGGAACTTTCGTTTCAAATTATTCATTCTTCACACCTCCGCGGGCACTCTAAGCACACCGAAGAAATCGTTAATTAGACACAACAGTTTCCTTTCTCGCCAATCGCTCACACACACAAATAATAAAAAAAAGAATGAAAAGACTAACGCTTCCGGAAGTCGTCAGCGGAGAATTCCTTCGGTCGCGGAATCTTCTTCATCTTGTACTCTTTCGAGCCTACGTAGGACGCCTCTGCCTTGCCGTCGTACCAGTTGTTCTGCGCCTTGTCCATCAGCGCCGTCATCTCGTCCTTCTCGAACGTCACCTTCTGCGTCTGATTGGTGGCCGGCCCTTTGCCGCGGTGCTCGCCCACCATCGCACCGGGTGTGCGCAGTGCCTCCGTTGCGTTTCGGTACTCCGTCGTTAAGAAGGCCACCAGCCACGCCAGACCCAGCAAGAAGAGGACCTGGATGTTGATGTACGCCAGGGACAGCCGAGGGTACTTTTGATTGTATTTCCACCACGAGACGTGCTTGCGCACCTGCACCACGTTGTAACCAAAACGCGGTGCCAGCTTGTCGTCGACTGGGGCCGGGGTGCGGTACGCGATCTCGCCTGTGGGCCACTGCACACGGGAAACGATGTACTCACCCTTTTCGTCCACGATAGGCAAGGTGTCGGGGTCTTGGTAGGTGGGCTGCACCCACCGCACCGGCTCCGGCTCTGGCGTGGTGACGGCGCCAGCCCTGGCATCCGCAGCTCCGCTTGTGCTGACACTGTTAGAGAAAGAACTGGAAGACATCCCTTCAGGAGCAGAGGAGGAAGGAGAGGAGGAGGAGGCAGGAGCGCTTGTGGACTCGGCAACCGCAGGGTGTGCCGCGCTCTTGTCAGTGCTGCCTGGGGAAGCAGCGGCAGATGTGTTTGTTTCTTGTGCCGATGACGCCGTTTCCTCCGGCGTGGGAGGTGCTGTCGTGGTGTCGCGAGCGGCAGTCGTGTTCACGCCGCCCTTGTTCGTGTTGCGCGACGCACTGGGGGATGCATCGTTTGGTCCGTTGGTGGACTGAAAGCGAACACAGGCGGTGCCAAAAGATGTGGCGTTGAAGGAAGGGCCAGAGAGGCACGAAGCAGCGCCTATCAGCTGTGCCCGTCGAAAGCACGCGCCAGCCACGTGAAGGGACACCGTGTGCATTATTTGTTTGTATTTACAAAAATACCTTCCTTTGAGTGAAAGTGTAATGCGTATGTTTGCGACGCGTTGAAAAGACAAGAGAAAGATGGAAAAAGGATTTCTTTTTTTTCTTAAGAATGATTTTTTAATTGCACAACTCAGGCAACAAAACAGGTTGTCGTTGAACAAGATCGCACCAGACTAAGTCACCTAAAATAGAAGCAAAACAGCATTCCATTTTTTTGCTCAAAATCCCTATTTTTGCTTTCGCAATAAAAGCAGCTTCAAAATAACACAGTATCCTGCACACATTGCATTTGATTACAAAAGTCAACCATGGGAAGAAAGTATTGCCTTCACTCTGCTCGATCCTTTTACATCAGCAGACACCGTGTCTAATCACCCGCCGCTATTTTTTCTAATAGAGTGGCAAGAACGTATTGACAGCACCTGCAGCACATCATAGAGATCATAATTTGTAAAATTTGGCATAGTTAGAGTTAACAAATCAGAATAAATGCTTCACAACAAAAGCT
>MDUD01000528.1:0-23760 GCA_002216565.1 Crithidia mellificae | reverse complement strand
CGCAGTTAACGTCATCAGACACAACTTTGATCGAAAGGCACCCTTCAGTGTGGTCGAAGTCAATCTGTCACTTTCTTAACAAAAGAAAAAAAGCACCGTTTTGCTAGATCATTACGGTTGTTGCACGAAGCAAATCTGAATTGCTCGCTTGTTGTACAAAAACCCGAACGTCTAGATAGTGTCAGCGTGCAAAAGAGATTGAAGTCCAAACTACACGCAAAGAGCAAAGCACCAATCACCAACAAACAACACATGAAAACAAATCACCGCTAAAAAGAAAAAAAAGGATCAAAAACCATCCTATTTAATTAGTATCACAATTTCATTTACTTGTTTTATTAATAAACCACACACACACTCAAGCACAAAAGGCAAAAAAGAAACAATACGCAGCAAACTGATCTGACGAACCAAGTGTTGAAACAAAAGAGGGGCGCCAGACAAAACAAAGCCATGAAAAGCAGAAGGCAATGAATGGATTAGCCATACAATTTGAACACAGGCCAACTGTCATGTCTCGTTGCTTGCCGTTTCAGCTATATTGTCTTGCGTCCTAAAGAGCATCAACAACAGAAGAAAACCCGTACTCGAGCGGCAAGAAGAAAAGAACAAGAAAGAACCGGACTTGTGAGAGGAGAAGCGAACGCAAACTGTGCTCACTGCACACTCTGTTTTGGTTTTTTTTCCACTTGCTTGCGCACCTTAAATTCCCCTTCAGATGAAGAGCAAACTAGCTTTACTTCTTCCCCGAGTTGACAAGGCGGCGAGACACGACGTGGCTCTCCGTCACATCCTCGTGCACCGTGCGCTCCTCCTCTGGCAGGGCCTTGATGCGGTTGTTGTTGTAGCGGACCCACTTCGAGTTCGCGTACTCGCGCTCGCGCTCCTCCGGCAGCTTATCGCGCGCCGCCTGCTCCGCCAGCTGGTTCATCTTCTTCACAAACTCGTCCTCCTTGTGCTTGCGCTCCTTCTCCACCTGCTCCTCGCTGGCCGCCTTCAGCGCCGCCGCGGTGGCTTCGTAGTCGTGCAGCAGCATCTTCATGGAGTCACGCACCTTCTTCATCTGCGCGTTGTCCAGCAGCGTCGGCGGCAGCGGGCGCCACGCAAAGTGCGAAAACGTCTTCACCGCCTTCTTGTACAGCTCGTTGCCCGTGTAGTCGAAGATGCGGTACTGCGAAGCCATGGTCTGCTCGTGGATCGAGGAGACCCAGACGGCGAAGTAGCGGCCAGTCGGGTCCCACTCGCAGTTCGTCGCGCTAATGCCGCTCAGCTTGTTCTTGTCGGTGATGGTGTTGTTGTCGTGCAGCACGAAGAAGTGCAGGAGGGACTTGTCGAAGTTGGCCGCGGCGAGGCGGCCGCCGCGGGGAGCCCAGAAGAGGTGGGTGGCCGAGGTCGGCACCTCGTGCGTGACCTTCGGGCCCTGCTTGCCGATCATGTAAATCTGCAGCAGGCCCGTCTCGCCAAGGCCGTTGCCCACGCCGTCCTTCTTCAGCAGCACCGCAAACTTGTCGCCGCCGGTCTGCCACGCAAAGCGAGTCGGAATGTAGCCGCGCTTGATGGAGAGGCGGGTGATGGGCACGTGGCGCTCCGCTATGTGGAAGAGGAAGTACTCCGTCGGGCCCTTGGTCGAGGACACCTTCACACAGAGGTAGGTGCCGGCCGGGTGCCACAGCATATCGAGGCGAGAGGCTAGCAGGAAGTTGCGCTCATTCAGCACGTGCTGCTCCACCTCGCCCTCCTCGTTCACCACCATGTCCGCCACCACCGCCTTCCAGCCCTGGTTCGGGCCCAGCTCGCAGACGTACGCCATCTGCGTGTCCACCACCGGGTTCCACTCCGCCTTGTAGAGGCCGCGCACGGAGAAGGTGTGCCCCGAGCTGCCATCGCCCTTCAGCAGCTTCATCGTCTCCGAAGGGTAAATGTTGAGCTGACCCTCCGGCACCGTCGTCGAGTCCGGCGCGCGCACCGTCGTCTTGCAGACCACCACAAGCGAGTCATCCGCGCTGAAGCGCATCACGGGCCACAGGTCGTCACTGTGGAGGTCGAGGTTGCCGATGGTGCGAATCTTCTTCGCCGTGCGCAGGTTGATGATGCTGATGTCTTTCGGCGTCTGCACGATGATGTACTTCTCACACGGCGAGACCATGAAGGCGTTGACGTCGAGCGTGATCTCGAAGTGGAGGCGCATGCTGCGGCCGGCCCACACGCGCAGACCCTTCTCGTGCTGCGAGATCACCATGGAGCCGTAGGTCGACCACACAGGGAGGGGGCGGGCAACGGGCAGGGCGCCGCAGATCATGCCAGAGTTGAGCTTCTTGTTCGTGCGGTCCACCTCCGACCAGCGGTTCAGCGGGTCCTCGCTGCTCAGCTTGCGCCGGCGGTACAGCTCCGGCTCATTCTTCTCCCAGTTGAACCAGTACCACTCGCAGTCAAAGGACGCACCGCCCTTGACGAGGAACTGCGGGCGTGCCTCGGGGTCCTCCGCCATGTTGTGCACCAACTCCGCCTCCTCCTCCTCCTCCTCCGGCAGGGTCGGCGGCACGTACTCGCCGAGATCCTGGCGGGCCTCCTCCAGCGAGCTCCAGCGGTACGTCGTGAGAATTGCCGTCTTGGTGAAGGGGAAGCGGTTGAGCTTGGCCAGGGCGGCCTCGGCGTGCTCCTCGGTCACGCAGGTGAGGATGGCACCCTTCACGAGGGCGGTCTCGCGGTCCTGCAGCAGCTGCAGATGGATCTGCTCATGGCCCAGCACCTCCGCAATGCGGCGCGAGAAGTGGCGCTTGAAGAGTTCGCGCTTATCCGGGGTGACGTTGTTCGGCAGCCCATCGATGAGAATGTGACGACCAAAGTTAATGTCCGCCATGATGCCTTCTTCCGGGGTTATTTTTTTATGTTTCGAAAGAATTTGGTGGAAAAAAAGTGGGTGAGATGAAGACGGAAAAATTGGCTTAATTATGCTTCTTGCAGTAATTGAGCCGAGTATGTAGCACGCGCTCAGAAGTGACTAGCGCGCCCAATGAAAGATTTGTTAGAGAAAGCAATGCATGATGTGATAAAAGGCGGAGAAAGGAGAGAGACAATGATGAAAATCAAAAAAGAGAAAGGCGAGTTCGTGGTTCATTCACGCGAATAAATACAAGGAAAGCCCAAATAGCCTGAACGTTCATGAAAAAAGGGGTGTATTTTGGTCTCTGACATTTGAAGAAGCCATTGTTTTTTGGCAAGCGTCGATGCAGTCTGCAATTCTTTTTCGATAGTTCAAAAAAGGCATTGTGTGCTTTCTTTTTTCAACTTGGACTAAACCGTCGTCAAACATGGTGTTGGTTGTTCTCTCCACGGCCTCGAAGCAAAGCGCTGCCAGCTTTTTCTGCTGCGCAGCAACTCTTTCAATTCTGCTGACCATTTCTTTACGTTTCGTATGTACGTGTGTGTTTCAATTTGTATTGTGATACTTTTTCCTACAAGAAGATACCTATGCACTAGAAGAAAACCAAAAAGAAACCAGTAAGGTAATAAGAATTAATTTGACAAGAATCACGGCGATCCGTCAACAACAACTGAAATCCCTTTTCGGCGCAGCTCACAAAGGACACGAAGTGAGTAGAAAGTAAAAAAGAAAGAGATCATCCTCCTACGATGGCAGTCTCACTTTTCATTTCTATTCACTTTACTCGGCGTCGCCCTCCGCCGCCACCTTAGCTTGGAGGCGGTTCCAGATATCCTTCTGGTTGTGGCCGGCGTTCCAGCGCTGGAAGGCACCCTCGTACTGGTAGAGGACGTACTTGTTGAACAGAATCGGCACCGTCAGCACGATTGGAATGCGAATGAAACCACGCGCGTACGTGTAGTTCAGCACGTTGGTCCAGAAGGGGAACGTCATCTTTGATTCTTAGAGGAGGTTTTTTCCTGAAAAAGGGTCCTTGTTTGGGTATATTTAAGGGTGTAACGTGAAGCTACTAAAGTCCGTATAGGTGCGGAATATGAGTCTGTGTCTGAAAGTCACTACTGTTATGCTTTCTGCTAATGCTGAATTACTTTGGTAAAGGAGGGAAAATAAGAATTAAAAAGGGAAGCGAAGGTGGGAACGGAAGATAAGAGCTAGTTGCTTTTTTTTTCTTAAGCACAAGCGAAAACAACAATCTAAAACGCACAGTGCAGAAATAAAAGCATACTGCTCGCCTCTGCGAAGCTGCAAATGCCCCTATTTTAACATTAGTATTGTGAAGCGCAACATAAAGACATGCACAGAACCGCATTTTTTTTTATTGCCGAACTCACCTTGGCAATCTCCTTTTTGTTGCAATTTCTAGCTGAGCAATCGGGTTGACTAGAAAAAAAAACTATTATGGTACATACAACTTGAACTTTTTTCTAAAGTGCGCAACTGACACAATTGTGTTTTTCTTCTATTTAATTTTGTCGTTTTGGTTATTGTGTGTGCCGAAAAAGCGGGCAAGCCTTCTTCATTCTGTTGCCTCCTACGTATGCCTGGACAGAAACCTGATCTTCTGAAGTATTTTAATGCAAGAATGCTGACTGGTTGAGGTAGACAAGAAGAAGATGCAGCAAAATTAAAAATGCGTAGGGCAAACTATGCGATACAGAGAAGACAACGTTGTGACAAAAGTCAAGTAACATACGTAGCGCAGAAGAAGAAGAGCGAAGAGAAAACAGAAGCACAAAACGCACACAAGCGCGTGCTCCCTTGTGTTGTACAAGAAAGACGCTAGAAAAATGCGAGAAGAAAAGAGAACAAATAGAGCAACTAACAGGAGAAAACAGATAAAGACTAACAAGCGCAAGCCTTTCTTTATTTTTTTTTTTGTCACCACAATTTAACTTTCAAATACGCTATACAAGACAAAAACACAAAAAAGAGAACACGCAAGCTGCTGAATGTAAAGGTGCAAAGTTTTTTTTTTTTTGCGAAGAACCTACTTAGCGTGCCCACTGCTACGTGCAACCCCACTCACGCAAGTAAAGCTCCTTCTTCCTTCGTCTTGGATCACCTACTTAGACGTAGGTAGCCCACGTCTCCGGCTTCGTGTGGAAGCCGTCCTTGCGGCGGTAGTTCGAATACTTCTGCTTCATAATATCCTGATACCCGGTAGCCCAGAGCATGTCCCACGTGATGGGGAAGTCGACCAGCGTCGGCTCTTCGATAATGGGGGCCCACGGCTCGATGCGCTTGCTGCGCGCACCGTGGATCGTACCCTGATCATCCACCAGGCCCCAGTCGGACACCGACTCACGCAGCGCGCGGGTCCACAGCTGCTTCAGCGCAAACACGGCGCCGTCCAGCTCCTCCGTGACGGGGATCTGGCAGCTAAAGCGGGTGTTGAAGGCGATGTCTGGCCGATCCGTCGCCCGCCACGCCGTCAGTGAGGTGTACTCCCACCGGTTCGGCGGCAGCAGACGGTCTAACGTTTCGATGTCCACGTTCACCAGGCAGCCATCGCCGTGGTTCCAGTCCGCGCAGTCGGGGTTGTTGCACTTCCCCCAGTGCGTGGCGTGGCCGTGGCACATGCCCGAGCCGTCAATGAGGGTGTTGAGCGTCACATCCGGCATCGGGTAGGTGCGGAAGTGGAACGGGTGACCATCAAAGTTGATCACGGTGATGTTGATCAGCTTCGTCTTGGACTTGCTCTCGTAAATCTTGCCGTCCACAGCATACTTCTGACTGAGCCGACGCGCAATGGACTTCTCCGGCAGCGCACCGGAGCGGCGTGCCTCGCGCAGGTTCAGCTTCTCGGACATAATCTCACCCTTCTTCAGCGGCTGCTGCAGGCAGTTGCGGTGCGAGATGTACCAGCGGCCGCGCTTTTGCGTCTCCGCGAGCTCTTCGATTTCGTTGTACATGTGGGGGATAATGCGGTAGTGACGGGTGCCGCAGGCAAGGGCCGTCACGCTAACCGCTGCCGTGACACCAGCACGCGAGGAAACACCACGGAACATGAATCTAGTAGGGTGAAAGCAACTCTTTTCTTTGGAGTGTATTGCCTGTGCTAAATCGAAAAAGCGGAGTAAACCTATGCAGATGTGAAGTGCCTTGTTTAAGAAAATTGAAGATGGTCACAGCTTTTCAACTGCGAATGGAATGCAGAGAAAGAAAAATGCAACACGCGCTAACTAAATATAAATTTTATGTATTGTTACTACGCTATAACTGCTACAAAGCGAAGAAAAAAGGGGCTTGAAGTACGTACTAAAAGAAAAAAAAGGCTGAAAAATCTAGTTACTTCACGGCGAGTTCAGAGTCAATTTCGCCCTCACGGTACCACAAAAAAAAAAACTCGCCAATTTGTTTTTTATGTTTCCTGTGAAATGTGCGACAATGCTGCGCGAGATAAATGAATAAGAAGGAAATCAGAAAATGAAGATAGAAATCAAAGAGAAAATTGGAAGAAACATCCGCGCGAAGTGGGATTCATTCCCGTTCAATAACCCGTTTTGCAACAAAGTCAGTACAGCCGCGATCGACTTGTGCGTTTAGCGCACAGAATAGGGAAAAACCTGTACTGCCATCTTATAGTTGAAGGTGAGGGCCACATTTTTTTTTATTAACGACTGATTTCGGCATATTTCTTTGCATCGCATCACCTTTGTTAGNNNNTACAAACGCAGTCTAAAGGTACAATTAACTTTTGCGAACAATTTACATCGGCATTCTAAAATTGGCAAGAAAAGAAGAAAAAGGTAAAGTGAAAGGTGAATGAGTGACGCGCTCACCGGCAAGCGACGTGCCCGATAACAGAGAAGAAAACCATACCAGAAAAGTGAGAAAAGAAAGAAGATAAAAATCTACTGTCGTGCACAAACTACCGTATGACGCCCGTATTCCGCGTTAAATCTCGTCCATGATATCCAGCAGGTCACTCCCGCCACCACTCTTTGCTGCGGACGCGGCGCTGCCCCCTGTACCGCCGGGCCTCTTTGCGCTGTCGAAGTCACTCATGATGCCAAGCAGCTTCTTATTCTGCTCTTGCACCGCACTGGCGGACATGCGAGAGAGCGGCACTGCGGCAGGCGGGGCGGGCGCGGCGGCGGTTCCCTTCGCTGCCGCGGTGGGCGGTGGCGGTGGAACGGCGGCAGGCTGCACCAGGTTTTGTTGCGTCGACGGCACGCCGTAGCCTGCCGGATCGTCAAAGAGCTCCAGTTCAAACGTCTGGACGCCTGGTGCGCGATTAGTCGCACCGGCGATCTTGGCGAGATAACTCACTTCTGCATCGTACGCAAGCTGCCGCTCGCACTGCGTGAGCCCTGCAGAACCAGCAGCAGCCGCACTATTGCTGGCGGGCGCCACAGAACTGCCACCACTGTTGCTGTGGCTGCTGTGCGTTTTCTTCGCAGGCTGCGGGATCTCGCGGGTCTGCCGGCCCAGCGGGTCGGAGAAACCAGCAGCCGACGTCGCCCCTGCTGTTCCTGCGGGTGCGGAGGGTGCAGTGGATGCGGCGTACATGTCGAACCCGTTCGTGGTCATGCGTGACGCTCGATTCGTCGGGTCCCACTGACCCACTGGAATTGCAGGTGGGTAGCTGAGTTGGCCATCGGGGTGCTCAAAGTGGCCTTCCGTCACACCAGTCGATGATGATGATGCGGTGGGGGCGAAGACGCGCACCACACCCGGCGGCAGGCACGACGGGGACGGGGAGAGGTAGGTGTCCTTTGGAATGTAAAAGGCACCCGTCGCGCTGCTCTGCACGTTGTTCTCCAGAAAGACCGACACCCGCACGTGGCGGCCGCCAAAGAAGTTCAGCAGCGCGCGACGCACCGCAGCCCAGTCCCCGGTGGTGAAGGCGCTCGCGAGGCTGTGGACGCGCGTTGTCGCGTACTCCATGAGGGGCCGCACCGACGGCGGCACCAGCTCCAGCACCGCGTCCAGGTGGTTCAGCGTCAGCTCGTACAGCTCCAGTGGATGTCGCAGCGTCAGAACTTGATATTTCACCGTCATGAAAACCAGGTCATACAACTTCTTCATCGAGTTTTCGCTGAGATGCATGACGGAACTGTTGGAGAGCGTCGTGAAGACCTGCATGACGGAGGCACGGGTGTACATAGGTTGCGGGGTGAAGAGTTCGGACACGAACGCGGTGCTGAAGAGGTTGGAGCCGATGTCGCGCATAACGCCTTCCGCCTTGTCCGCCGGCACCGCCTGCGCACGCAGTCGTGAGTGCAGAACAAAAATCATCTCAACTCCAAGGTTGAGCATCAAAAAGGGCATGCTGTGACGCGTCATGACTGCGTGGTGTTTTTTTTTTTTTNGTTGATGATGAGGTTGAATATAGAATGTATAGAAATAGAACCGGTTGTTTGTTTGCGCAATGTCGACGCTGTGAAAGCGGAGAGGCAAACTCCTATTACTACTTCTCTTGAGATATGGCCTCGGTGAATCTAGAAAGCTACAAGAAACGGAGGAAAACATGAAAGAAGCAGAGCAGAAGGAAAGCAAGGAGAAATTGACAAAGTTTTTTCATTTGCATAAAGTAGACATTTATTTCTCGAATTTAAGAAAGGTGCTAGGTTTTGGATATAAAATGGTTTTCAATGCAGAAGCTCTCTGCCTGTTTGACAAAGCAGCGCCAACACAATCAAAAACTATCTAACAGCGAGCACACAATTATGCACACGCAAATGTAAACTAAGCGTTTTTTGAACATCCCCATGCAAGCATTTCTGTATTATTCTGTCGAAGCATCCGTGATCCCCATCAGAATTCGTTATCTTGTTTCATTATAATAACTCAGAAATTAAGAAAATTAGGCGGCTTAGAGATTAATCGACTGTAAAAAAAACCAAAAATTGCGCAGCCTCTCCCACACGAAATGGCGCTTAGAGAAAAAGAAAAGACAGCGCTTATTTTACACGTCGCCAACTTTGCTTAACAACGCTGACTAGTGCTTTATTTTTTTATCTTCCTAGCAAAACAATCATTCACATTTAGATCATTTAACAAAAACAACAGCAAATATAACTTTTATGTAACAAGAACACCTCAGACAAAGTGATTATTTAACACAGCTTCTCAACGGTGGCGTGACGACTTCCCCTTTGGGCGGTAGAAGACGTCCTGCAGGCTATCCCGACCTCGCGATGGGGCAGCGGCATTGCCGGCGACTGACTTCGCGGTATCCCGCAGCAGCGTCGTGTCCACCGAGACCTGCGTCTTGACCCTCCGCGTCACCTTCAGCCCTTTAAGATTGCCTTCGCTGTCGTAGATCTCCTCCGCCTCCTCCTCGTCCTCGGCCGCGTCGGGAGCGGAGAGGCCGCTGCTCGTGTTCGCCACCGCACTCGCCTCCTCACTCCCGTCCTCCGCGGAGCGCGGCCGCTTCGCCGCCGTGGCGGCGCCACCCTTCTTCTTTGCAATCTTCTGCAGATTCGTCAGGTGCTCCGAGAGGCGTGAGAGGGCCTTGAGGAAGAGCGCACGGAGCTGCTGCGCCGCCACACCCGAGAAGGCAGGCTGGGTGGCCAACTCCTCAATCGTCTGGCACTGCAGGCCCACCGCCAGCAGCACCGCCGCCTGGGCGTGCGAGAGCACCACGCCGTCCGTGCCATCCGGCGCACGAAAGAGGCGCTTGCCAAAGTACAGCTTCGCCAGTGTCGGCACCAGGTCCAGCACGTTGCCTCCCTCAATGAAGGTGGTGGACACGAGGCGCAGACGCTGGAGGTCAGACGGGGTGAGCGTGGCCGCGATATCGTCCTGCGTCGCCTGCACCACGCCGTCCACCCGCACCACAAGCCGCTCCACCTCGCTGAGGTCCGTCGCGGCCGTCAGCTTGTGCGGGTCGTGCGCCTCCAGGTCACTGACCAGGCTCAGCGCCAACTCCGTCGGCAGGTGCCGAAACGGCATCGACAGCAGCGAGAGCAGGCGGTGCTGGAACTCGCGTTGCAGCAGCTTCACGTCGAAGCCCATGGGACGCACCATCACACAGCTGTGCTCGCCCGTCAGCTCGTTCGTGGCCTGGCGCACGTACAGGGGCAGGTAGCCGGCCTTTTTCCAGAAGTTCAGCAGCTCCGTCGTGAGCCCGAAGCTAACGCCAAGGTAGTCGACGAGCTCGTACGGCCGCTCAATGAGTGGCGTGAGAAGGCTAGGGGTCTGCGCACGTGGCGCCAGCAGAGCAGCAGGAGCTGCAGTCACCTCCTCCTCTTCTGCCTTCTCCTCTACCGCCTTGTTGCTCTTACTGTTGGTGTGCGGGCCGCTCGCCTTGCCGTCCTTTGGCGCGTTGGTTTTGGTGGATGGCGCGGCAGTCAGCGAGATGGAACCGCTGTAGTACTGCTGCAGGAGCCCGAGCGCGCGGGAGCCGTAACCGGCCCGCGGCAAGGCGGGGTTCGTCGCGATGCGCACGACACGCAGACCCGCCAGCTTCGCGAAGCCTTCCTCCAGGTAGTACTGCGAGAGGGTGTAGGGAATGAGATCGCCGGAGGGACGCAGGCCGTGGCTGAGGTGGCTCTTGATGCTCTGCGCACTCACCTGGCCCTCCTCGCAGGCGTGGATGACGCAGTAAATGTCGGGAATGCCCCCGGTAGACGCGCTCTTGCCGCCGGCTGCCGTCGTCGCGGCGGACCCTTCCACGCTCTCGGCGCACAGCACAAAAAGGTGGTGCCCCGGCGCATCGGACAGCAGCTGCAGATCGTTCGGCTGGTTCTTGTAATGCGCTGCCACGAGCAGCGACTGAATGCGCTGCAGCAGTTCTTCAGCGAGTGGGTGGTAGGAGAAGAGAGCGTCGCGGTTGACGTAGAAGAGTTCACAAGTGCTGGGGTGGGGCGAGCTCGTCAGCTGTGTGTTCTCCATCGTCGCATCGAGGCAGAGCAGCTTGTTCAGCCACCTCTCCACCGGGTCGTTGGGGCCGTAACGGATCGGGTCGGCCATCGACAGCTCCTTCAGCTGACGCGCATCCTGGGCCCCGCTGCCGCTGCTGCGGCGCATGTCCGCCACCAGCTTCATCGACAGACTGCGACCCGTGCCCTCGTAGCCCGACACGGTGGAGCTGAGGATCACCAGGTAGGGGCCAAGCATCTTCTTCACCAGCGTCAGCGGGAGCGCGGCCGCCTCATCCACCACCACAACCTCCGCCTGCGCGAACTTGGCGGTGTCGGTGGCGGAGACAAACTGCACCGTCTGCCGATGCTCGCGGAAAACGTTGATGCGAATAAAGCACTTGGCGAACTCCTCGCTGACACCCTGCAAGGCCTCGAAGTCGGTGCGCTCGCGGTAGCCCAGCTCCTTCAGCCCTCGGATGGCGAACTCAAAGAGCGTCTGCACGTTCTCGGGGCTAGGGGCGGTGCACATGATGTTGCTGTAGCCCTGCGCCACCGCCCCGGCGATGGTCATGCCGAGTGCGGCGGACTTACCGCGACCGCGGCCGGCCGTCACCACGCAGGTTGAGTCCAGCCGCTTCTCCATGACGGTCTGCATGAGGGACAGGACCGTCTTGGCCTGGTCCATTGTCTGGCACAGCTGCACCAGCGGACCCACATCCGCGCTGGCCTTCAGCTTGTCCTTGACGTTGTTGAGATCCACCTCGTGCTGCAGACGGCCCTGCACGGCGAGGTCCGCATCGTAGGCGTCGTCTTTCCGGTTCTTGCCGTACACCTTCATCTTTTGGGTAATGGGCAGCACGTTCAGATCATCATCCACGCACATGGCCGTATCGCAATCGGTGAGGGAGAGCAGGAAGCGCTCGTTGAAGCGCGGGACGACGTCTTTCTGGGCCTCGGTGCGGTACCGCGCGTGGACGTCCATGGCAATGGTGTACAACTGCTTGAGCGAGCGCATCGCGCGGAACATGATGACGACAAGACCGCCACCTTTCACCGTCTCCATGGTACGTGCGAGGGTGTTCGGGTTGATGGCCTCGAAGTCCTGCAGCACGGCCATGCCGAAGGTCTGGCCGAGAATCTTGTGCGTCTCCTTGTACTTGCAGAAGCGGATATTCGTCTGAGCTAGAAAAGTCTGAAACGCCTCCTTCGACGCCTCGGTGGACAGACCGCCCTTCACCTCCAGCCGCGCGCGCTTCTCCTGCTGCTTCTTGCCCGTTGAGCCAAAGTCCGGGTCCTCGCGCATGCACCACAGCACGTTCACCTTTGCGTTGTGGTTTGCTCGCGAGATCATGAGGTGCAAGTTCACAATCTGATCCTTCGCACGGTCGCCCACAAGGAGGATAAGGCCGCGGTGTTGGTGGTGGGCAACGTCGTCGATAAGCGTCTTGATGCGGTCATCCACCTTGCGCTTCACCATCGACCCGCCACCAACGGTGGAGCGGGTAGAGGCCGCAACGGAGGCCGAAGACGACATTAAGGCTGACGCGCTATGAACTGTGCGTGTGAATGTGCAGGTGTGTGTGGGGGGTGGGGATGTATGTGGGGGAAGCAGCAGAAGTCAAAGTATCGGAGTGATGTGTTTCTTTCGATTTTTCTTCTACCAAATACAATTCTAGTTCAAGGTGCACAGGTGCTTTTAAGCGTCATTTTGTTTACGGGGTGAACACAGAAGACAGCAACAGTGTAGGAGAGGTGTGTGTAAAGAGAGAAGAGAGAAGAGGAGTAGCTCAATTCTCAAGCGGCAAACGCTTTGAGCAAATTGTGGCTTGCAAAACAAGCCACCACCTTTTTCCCTTTTCGTGGCAAATATATTAGAATCTAATTGGATACAAGGTGCCTTCTCGAAGACAGAAATTCACTTCTTCAACACCACTGCCAAATAGCGACCATGTGTTTACGTCACTTTTTCACTCTCGAATTTGGCAACAAAAGATTGCACAACTTACAGTCCGCAGCTTAGCCTCTGTCATTAAATTTGTGTTTAATTTTACATACTTTTCCTGCATCGCTGTGGTTCGGTACCGCGCGTGCTTAGTTAGTTAGTCGCAGTGTAGTTAAAAAAAAAGGAACAAACAATAATAATTCAATAATGGTAATAATAGTAGTAATAAGAATCAGGTACGCAATGGCAATCAGGCTTCGCCAAAGCACCAGAAAAGCAAGAAAACGATGTCGCCAATTTTCATCTAAATATTCTTGCATGCGGTGGAAAAGGTGCTTCTCAGAAAAAAGAGAAAAGACTTTAATAGAGAGAGGCAAGTGGTTCGCCTAATAAACGGAAAACAGAAATGAAAAAGCTGGCAAGAATGGCTAGAAGAATAACAAGTCGTGTTTGCGGCGCGCTCTCTCTCTCTTTCTCAGACCTCCTGGACTGTCCTCCTCACACAAAAGCTGCCTTGGCTTCCTGCACGCCATGCCGCACGCGTGCCGCCAACTCACGCAGACGCTTGTAACTCGGGTGTTCCTCCATGTGCTCCTCCGCCGCGTCCAGCGCCCCCTTCACGTTCGTCTGCAGCTCCTTGTAGCTGTCGATCACCGCCTGCTGCAGGGCCTCCCCTTTCAGCGGGGCTGGAGGGGCGGCGGCAGCGGCAGGTGGCGCGGCAGCACCGCCAGCAGCGTCGTTGTTGGGAAGAGTCGGGGCACCCGTTTCGCGCACTCCCGTCTGCGCGTACGGCACGTGGGCGGCGTCGCCCTCCTGCGCGGCCACAAAGGCCTCTGCCAAGTCTTGCGCCATCCCCTCCAGCGTCTCCACGGTGCGGGTGAAGAGCGCCTCGTTGCGCGTCCACTGGTCCTTCTGCTGGCAGGCACGCAGCTCTTTTTGGTGGTAGCGGAAAGACGCCATGGGGCCATCCAAGAAATCAAACAGCTTCGCTGCACAGGCGTAGATGTCCGGGTCGGTGACGAAGAGCTCCAGAATGGAGCTGAAGAGAGCGCGGACGCGTTCGGCGTGGCGGCGACGGATGGCCTCCAGCATCGCCGCGTGCTCTGGCGTCTGCAGGGCAGCAGCCGCGGCCCGTTCACCGCCGGTGCTGAACTCCTCCGGCACATCGAGGTCCGCGCCAAACGCCACAAGGTCGGCCGTCTCCTCCTCTCCCTCCTCCGCCTGCGCTGCCACGGACTGCGCCACGGGGGCATGGTGAATATCGTCCTCGTTGGGCAGCACCCCGAGGCTGCGGTACACGAGGGCATCCGCCTTCGACGCCTGCGCCTCGTCGGCATCGGCGGAGCTGCTGTTAATCTCGCCCTTCAGGTAGGCGATGGTGTTGTCCACGAAGAGCTCGAGCGTGCCGCGCTCCAGCTGGATGTGCCGCTGCGCGATGTCCAGAGCAATGCGCAGCGCATTTGTTGTCTCCGTCACCTCCTTCAGCTCACAGCCAATGCGAAAGTAATTCTGCCACATGCGCCAATCACGGCGGTTGTTGCGGATGGCCTGGCTCATGGCGTTGAAGGCGGGCCGCAGCTTGCGCTCACGCAGCAAGATCGACGCCAGGTTGTTCCAGCCGAAAGCGTCGTTGGGGTCGATTTGGCAGACACGCGTAAAAGCCTCCCCGCTGCGCTGAAAGTTTTTTAAGCGGAGGGATGCGTAGCCGAGGGTGAACCAGTCGCCACCAAAGACAGGGTTGATGCGGACGGCCTCGTCAAAGTACTCCACAACTTTGTCGAAGTGCTCGCGATCGAGTGCGAGGCGGGCCAGGGCACGCATCGGCGCCGCCATCTTGTGCCCGCAGAGCTCCCACGCCTTCCACAGGTGGGCGTCGTTGCGCGTCGCCTCCCCGAGCGCCACCCAGAGCATCGGGTTCTGCGGATCCTTCTCCAGCAGATCGCGCGCCAGGCTCTCCGCGCGGCGCCGCTTGTCCAGCTTCTTGCAGCACTCAATGATCTTCTCCCAGTCCAGAATCTGCTCGTACACGTCCAGCGCAGTCTTGAAGAGCGTCTCGTCGTAGCAGAAGTCGGCGTACTCGCGCTTCAGGGCCCAAATCGGCGGGAAGGCGACGCTGTAGAAGTAGGGGCTGTTCGTGCGCTCAAAGGTCTCGTGGGTGGGGTCTCGGCGGGCGGAGTACTGATCCACCAACTCCATCAGCTGCATAAAGGCACGCTCCTGCACCCGGTTGCGCCGAGACTCGAGACGCGAGCGCATGAGCAGTATCTGGCACCGCACCATAAACGGCGACGCCGCCGGGTCGGCCAGGAGACGCTCGATGTAGATCATCATGTGGTGCTGCGTGAAGCCGTGGTCAGGGTTGTTGTTGCGGATGTCCATGCACAGTGCCAGCAGGATCGCCTTGTCCTCCGGATGCAGGGGAGAGAGCGACTGCGCGGAGGCTTCGGGGGTCTCGCGCGGGCGGTCCAGCAGGTCGTGCCCGTCCTTCTCCGACATGATCGTCTTCGGTTGCTCCTCCTCCGTGGAGTCGGCCGGCACGGGCCGGCTGCTGCGTGCGTTGAGAATCATCTGCACAAGCTGGTGCTGCTGCCACCGCGTGCGCACGCCCATCATCGACGTCTCCTCCAGCACGAGCCCGCTGCGCTGCAGCGCCTTGTCGAACGTCTCCTTGGCGAGATCGCGGCGATGGTAGTAGCTCTGGACGTGGCCCACCTCGAGCAGCATCTCCACCGACTGCTCCTCCTCCGGCAGACGCAACATTGCATCCACGCAGTCGGCGAGGCCGAGGAAGACGGTGTTTGAGCGGTGGGAGAGGCAGAGCTGGTGGCGGAAGAATGCACGCAGACGCCACAAAGACGTGTGGGGGAGCAGGGGCGTACCGGCCTCCAGCTCCGCCTTCGCCAGGCCCAAGATGCACAGCAGCAGCCCCGGCAGCCGCATCGCCGCCACGGGCATCTCACCGTCCGTCGTCAGCAGGCGCTGCAGGTACAGGTCCTGCAGCTTCTCTCGCGCCTCCGCAGTGGCAGCAGAACGTGAGGTGGTGGCATTGGCGGACGTGTTCGTGCTCGTCGCCGGTGCCGCTGCCGTGCCACCCGCCGCGCCTTCTTCCTCCTCCACCTCTTCCTCATTCCGCTGGTGCTGCTGTGCCTTTTGCGCCTCTGCCTCCTCATCTTCCGCCGCGCCAACGTACCCTTTTTCGACCACGCCGCCGAAGTGGCTCAGCACGCGTGCAAAACGAGTCCGCTCCTTCGGCGTCAGCTCCCCGCTGAAGTTCTCCGCGTTGAAGAGACGCAGGGCGAAGGCGAGGGCGGGAATGACGTCTTCTTCCACTCGTGGGCTCGTGCTGCGCAGGTGCAGCTCCACGGCCTCGTAGTAGCGCTTTGCAAGATCCGCAGCGGCTTCGAAGGAGACCGTCAACGTGTTGTCCGGTGCAATGTAACGCTCCACTCCCACTACAGGGGACGGGAGGGAAAGCAGAAATTCAATTTCGCTCATCGCTTAGTCTCCTTTGCTGAATCCGTGCTACAAGAGAAAGGTGTGAAATCTAATAAGTAAAGTGCTCGATGTGGAACACACTCACACGGAAAACAAAAATTTGATCCGTGTTTCGTCCGAACAATGAGAGAAAACACCGCGCTGTTTGTCGCTGTTGACAGTGCGATGCAAACAACTTCTATCCGTTTGATTTGAGCTGGGGTCAAATGCACAAGAGATGATAAAAAGAAAATCAATTAATTAATTGCCGAAGATGCAAAACACATGATAGGCGAAGAAGTGAATGAGCAAAGGATGCAATGCAGTTCGCAAAATTGAAAGTAGAAAAAAGCAGTGAAGCTTCGTGTTCACTTAACTTTTAAGCAACAAGCCACGCCAAAAGAACCTAAAAGGCATTACCTGCAATCGACATAAACACTGCAAGGATGCACTTCTTCGTGAGCAAAGTACCAACAGAAACTCAATGTCGCATTAATTTACAGCTTATGAATTACATTTACCTTTCATAACACAGCGATGTCTGCACCAAATTAACTTCAGAGACTTGCCGTGAACGTTCCTTAATTTTTCTAATTGTCATTTTTTTCAGCTGACAATTTTGGGCACTTCTACCTTGTAATCTTTGATTTGTAGCTGATCGGTATGTCCACATGGATGACNATGTGAAGCGGGACTGAAAACAAAACAAAACAAGAGCACAAAGCAGTAGATTAATCGTTGAGAGTAGCGAAAAACAACACAGACTTTTGCTTTTGGGTCACATTTTTCTTTTTTTTTTTTGTCTTCCCCTTCCTTACACGTTTGCCACAGTGTGGTACGTGGCATAGTTACCGCCAATGTGATCGCAGCACACGCAGTTCAGCTCAAGCTTTCCGCCGCGCATGCTGGTGAAGCGGTAAAACCACTCACTGATCTTCTTCAACACACTCACGTTCTCCGGCACGCTGATGTCGTCCCCAGAGCCGCTGCCGCCGCCGCTAAGTCCAGCAGCATTGGCGTTGTTGTTGTTATTGTAGGTGACGCCTTCCGGCTCGTAGTCGCCTCGTGGGGAGTGCATGCCCAGTCGGGTGCCGTACGATAGTTTGCGGAACTTCTGCATGTTGGTGAAGCGCTGCTCCCGCCACCGCTTAATGGGCCAGTCGAGGCCAAGAATAAGAATGGGGAAGAGCAGGGCAATCACAAAGTGCGGCACCGAGGGGAAGAAAGCCTTGCCAAGTTCACTCTTTGGGGTGTCCATGACCACCACCACGACGCTCAGCAGCGAGACGACGAAGCTGGCGGAGACCCAGCGGAAGGACTTGAAGAGGTAGGTCGACCGCCGGCCGTGGGCCAGCTTCAGCGAAAACGTTGGCGAGATGGGGTGGTGTCGGCTGATGTGCGTCCAGCAGTGCACCATCAGCCAGTAGTTGAAGGTCAGCGCGACGTAGCCCTCCGCTGCCGCCACGCAGACCTGGTCCTCCAGGTTAATGAGCTCCAGCACGCCCACCTTGCACAGATCCGTGGAGGCGGTGATGCCTAGCGCGACAAGGGCGATGAGGGAGACCATGTACCGCAGGCACCACACCACCACGCTGTGCTGGAAGATGGCACGCCGCACAAAGTGGTTGTGCCGCGATGGCATCACCCGCATCGGGTCCATCCCGGCAAACGCCGTGTACGTGCAGCACATCGCCAAGATCGGGATCTGCACGTACAGCTCAAACACCGTCACCGACGGCGTCAGCAGCAGCGGCGCACCGGCCACGAGCGACACCGTGTTCACCATCACCAGGAAAAAGTTGGCGTGCATGACAAACTCGCCTCCGTTGCCGATCCCACTCAGCCGCAGCCGCGCCTGCCGGATCATCATCGCGACAATGGGCAGCATCGACGTTGTCGGCGGCGCTCGCAGAGAGCAGCTGCACCCAATGAGCTCCGCCACATTGCGGTAGAGGGGGATGTCGCGGTTGAGGCTGTTCGTCACCGCGAAGTCGGACGGCTCCACGATGCGGCTGTGCTTCAGCGAGGCGTCCTTCTCCGCGTTCGGGCCACGCCGCGTCGGCAGCACGCCGATGGACAGGTCCGCCTGCACAAAGCTGCGCACGTTGCTGTGGTTGAAGACGGAGCCCACGGCCACCACCACCTCGTGATTATCTTGCAGTACCGACAGCATCGCCCGCTTCGACACCCCGAGCGCGTGGGAGAAGAGGCTTACCTGCAGGGGAATGGGGTCGACGTGGAGGATGTGCTTGCGGATCGACTTCATGCCAAAGGGCAGCTGCGCGCGGATGCTGTGCGGGTCCAGCGCGACGGCGTCCTCCTTCAGTGAAATGCAGCAGTTCCAGTCCGTCTCCAGCCCCACACGGCTGCCGAAGCTCTTCGTCTGGCGTTCGTTGCCCGCGGAGAAGTACATGCAGCGCACCCCCGCCCCGTCAAGGAGCGCCTGGGTGCTCTGCACGTTCGGTCGGACAGAATCCTGCAGCCCCACAAGACCCAAAAACGTGTGGGACGTGGTGGCCATGAGTCGAATGAAGGTGCTCGTGGTGAGGCAGTCGTCCTCCTCGATGTCGCCGACCAAGTCCGACGGGATTTCGCCGAAGGAGCGGCTGCGCGACTTGAGTCCGGGTGGCCGTGTAGTGCGCGTCGACGGAACGGAGCGGGTACGGCGGCGACTGGCACGGCTGTTTTTGTTGTTCCTGGTGTCCTTCGCGTGCGCCTGACCTGCTGTGGCACTGCGGTGATTTGTACTCGGTTGTAACGGCAGCAGCTCGTCTCCATCGTCATCGTCCTCTCCGCCGTTGTGGTGGTAGTGCTGCTCTTGCGATTTGTCGACATAGTCGTCGAACATATCCTCCTCCTCTACCTCCCCGCTACTGGTGTTGACGTGGCCGTTGTCAAACCCCGCACTGTCCAAGCTACGCTGTGGCCCATCGCCGCTGCTGCGGCGTAAGCTGCTGTCGTTGAAGCTCCTGCGTTGCTGGTTGATGCTGCGGTCCTCGCGGTCGCTGACGTACACAACAGTCTCCGCCCGCTCGCGTGACTTGAACGTAGGACCAAACGGTCCGTCCTCCACCTCCTCTTCCTCGTCCTGCACGGCCTCTCCTTCACCGGCAGCGGTCGATGTGCGACCACCATTCATGGGCACCACCGCACGTGTTGCGGGTGTTGTTGCTGTCGCTGTTGCCGTGGCCTCCCAGCCCGCCGTTTTCTGCTTCCGTCGTGCTGCGTGACCATCCCTGTGCCTGTCTCCGCGTCCTGCCATCTCAGTAGAAGAGGTGCCGCCGTTCAGGCTGCCGCCGTTGCTCCGCCAACTCGCCCTCCCATCGCCACCGCCACCGCCCCCTCCATTTGCCGTCACATCGCTGTTCATCTCAACGTCCTCGCCACGCAGCGCGCCATGGCGGACACCCGCAGCCGCAGTGGCCGTGGCGTTGGCTGCGCGTGCCGCCGCCCACGCCTCTCGCCGCCGCTGCCGCGCCGCACGGGCCGCCTTCGCGGACGCGCCGTTCACCTCCACGCCGTTGCGGAAGAAAAACTCGCTGTACCTGTGCGGGTGGCGTGGCAGCGTGGCGACGTAGCGGCGGTACCGCTCAGGCAGGATGCGGTGCGACAGCGCCACCGTCTCGAGGCTCTGCCCCTCCTCCCACTGATGCTTGCCCATGTACAGCATCTCCGCCTTGTCGTCGTCGTCGAACTCCTCCACGCTGGTGCCGGTCCAGTGGGTGGAGGAGTGTCGGCAGACAAGGTAGGGCGTGCCCAGGGTGAAGAGGTGCAGCGCGCCATCACTGCCCTCGACGAGGTACGAGCAGGCTTGCTCTGGAAACGTGTCACGGTACCCGCTGCCGACCTCCGTGTTGATCACAAAGATGCGCGCCAGCACGAGGAAGTTGCGGGCGACGCTGTCGTGGAAGCCGCACGCGCGCGGAATCCAGTGCAGCGCGCGTGACCAGAGCAGCGAGCGGTCGCAGAAGCGGAACGGCTCCGTCCAGGTCGCCAGCTGCGGCGGCTCCCGTGCCAGGGCGTGCACCAAGATACCGAGGCAGAGCGGGTTGAGGTAGTTGGAGTACTTCTGCACCGTCTTGTCGTCATCCGAGAATTCAACCGCGAGGTCCTGCTTCGATGACTGTGCCAGCCGCAGCTCCAAGAAGCGCAGCTCTTGGTACTTCTTCCGTTTAATCTGCTTGCGCATGTCGCGTTGCCGCTCCCGCGCCTCGCGCTCACTGCGCTGCGTAAAAAAGCCACTCGTGCCCGCGGCACCCGGCGAGGCCACGTCCACATCACTCTCCTCACTCGACGAGCTCTCCTGCTTCGGGTCACTCTTCAGCATCAGAATCTGCCGCGGCAGAGGCACCATGTCCGTCACAATGCCCGTCTGATCGAGCATCGCCACCACCGTTGCCATGCCGAAGACATCGACAAGGGAGGTGGCGAAGACCAGCGGGTTGCGGCCTCCGTTGGGCGGCTGCATGCGCAGCACCACCCGCATCATCGTCTCCATGGTGGACCAGAACGAGAAGCGCGGCAGGCGGTCGTCCAGCGCGTAGGAGCGGCGGGAGACCATGTAGTGAAAGAGCTTGTCCAGGTACACGTTGGCGTAGAGGATAAGGACGCGGTTCAGCACGATCGCGTTAAGGGGCAGCAGGCCCAGCAGCGCGACGGCGGGGTCGAGAAACACGCCCTCGCCGAGCGGGGCCTCCACGATAAAGTAGAACATGATACCAGTGCCCGCAGTCAGCAGCATCGCCACCGCCCAGAAGAGGAGAAAGACGCGGTGCACAAAGTACTCCATGTGGTGGGAGACAGAGATGGTGTTGCCGCCGCCCAGCGCCGTGCGGGAGTCTCGCTCGCCATCGCTCTCGTCCGATGTGTCCTCGTCCTCGATGAAGTGCTTGTTCGACAGCAGCAGGTTCGGCAGCCGCGGCGGGCGTGCGCGGTCGGTGAGAGGCTTCAAGACAATGGCGTCTGACTCGAGGGTGATGCGCATGACATCGACCAGCTTGCAGATCCCTACCGGCTCGAGGTAGGGCCGCACCTTCAGCGTCGCCTCATCCAGCCGCTTCGACCGCTTCACCATCAAACTTTTGTGGATGTGCTTCAGCCGATCGGTGCGTTCATCCACCACGGCAACCATGCGGAATGCCTTGGCGGGCAGCTGCGCGAAGGACTCGATAAACACGCGGCGCCGCTCCTCGGCGGTCTGCGAGTGGCGCAGCGGCATCTCATGCACGCGGCGCCACCACCGCGCCAGCACCTCCGAAGTCACAGACGCGGTGCGGTACTTCATCTCCGTCACGCGAGCCCAGAAGTGATACCCCTGCAACGCAATACAGAGGCCGTAGAGGACAAAGAAGAGTACGGTGCACAGCAGCGTCTGCGCCATCGGGTAGAGGAAGCAAGACACCACGAGCATGACACACGTCACCGCAATGGCGTAGTTCTGATCCATCACCACGCTGCGCACCGCGACACGGGTGAGGTGCATGGTATGCGCCCACACGTCCTCGCAGTGGTCGATGAGGCGCTGCAGCTCGGCGCAGATGGCCGCCTCGAAGGTGCTGCTCGGGGTGTCCACGTTGGCCGCTGCCATCACCGACGACGTCAGCAGCGGCGGCGGCACGCTCGCCGAGCCATCGTCCGCTGCGCTGAGGAACGATGAAAGTCGCTGCGCGAGCTGCGGACTGACGTTGGCGGACGCCGCGGCATTAACATCGCCCGTGGCTAAGGGAGCCTCGGCCACCTCAAGTGGCTCGACTGTCACGTCTTGCCCCTTCATGTTTCGACTCAATGCTTTGCCTGCAACCGTTTTTTTTTTGGTTGTTTATTTTTTAGATTCCTTTCTTTTTTTGGAATGGAGTAGCGGCACACTGCAGTTTAAACTCAATCGGAGCTACAAGGCTGAAGACGTAACGTTTGATTGCGGAACTAAGAAAAATGAAAGGAACGTATAATGGATACTTACGTAAGTAGAAACAGATGTATTGTTGTTGCTTCCCGGTTTTTGTTTTTGTTGTTGTTGTTGCCCGTGTCAGTTTTAGATTCCCGCCATTTATAAACAATTTGAAAGGGGATTGACGAGCACAACACACAAAAACACACACACGGTCAGACAACCAGATCACCACAGCAAGAGTTACTCAAACGCGGTGCTTTAGCCGTCGAGGTGCAGACAACGTGATAGAGTGTGGTGAGCGCATATTATTGTAGCTAGGCCAATAGCTTCCTGCTCCAAAAATGGAAAAAAAAACAATTACTGGAGACACTTATGAAATGAAAGATATGTTTCAGAAACAAAATGATCAATAAAAACGAGAGACTCAACTCAGCAGCTGACCTCTGGCTTGCACTTCAGAGACGGTGGTAACAGCAGGGCAAACAAAAATACGAAAAGACACACAAAATTATTAAGCATAAAAGGGAGGAGTAAAGAAGGGGACAGAGAAAGAGCAGAAAGAGTACAATGAGGACTGGAAAAGAGGATTCTTAGAGCAGAAGCAATAGAGGCAGCAGCTACTGTTTAAAGCACGGGTGAACAGTAGTTTTTGAAGAAGAGGCCGTAATACCAAGTGCTCCTCTTGATATCCCTTGTTTGATCACTATGTCAAAAGCAAGACAAATTGGGTATTCGACGGGCGGACGTCGCTCGCTTCAACCTTTTCAACAGCGTCATCCACATGAAATACGCAAGCCTAACTATAAGAGACGGACTAGCAAAGCATTTTGCTTTTCATTCTTCCACATGAACTTGTACACAAGCACTATTATTTCGTTGCTTTTTGTTTTCTTCTTTTTTCTTCTTCTTCACGCTCGGTTGAAAGACATCGCACGATGACTGCATCGGCTCTCTCGCCCCTTTTTGCCACAAGTAACAAAAAGAGGCTGAACTCTGTCTTTTTGCGTGCACACACACGCAAGAAGGCAGAAAGTTCGCAGGAGGATCTATAGCAAATCACAGTCACCGGGTGCACGACGACTTCAAGAGAGCGTGTTGGGTGACTTTCTCAGAGGAGGGAGGATCAGTCCACAAAACACTTGTCAGATGACATGTACAAGAAAAAACAAAATGGATAAGAGAAACAATAATAATATCTATGCTGCAAGAGCGAGACGAGTCGTCATCGTTTCTTGCCGTACCGTTTGAGTACTACAGAGAAAAAGAAAACCCTTCCAATGTATGTATATCAAGACAGGTACGAGGAGGGTCTGCTAAACGGAGAAGAAAAAGACCTGACAAGGATGCTGTTTAACGGCATTCGCGTCAGCTGGTTTTCTATTTCTGTTTAACGGGACGAGTTCGACACAGCCTTCGTGCCCTCCGCCATCGCGTGCTTGGCCAGCTCAGCCGGCAGCACGATGCGCACGGCCGTCTGCACCTCGCGGGCACCCAGGGTGCGCTTCTTGTTCGCGCGCACAATGGACGCCGCCTCCGTCACGATGCGCTCCAGCACGTCGTTCACGTACGAGTTCACGATCTTCATCGTGCGGCTCGACATCGACATCTGGCTGTTGATCGCCTTGAGGGAGCGGTTGATGTACACGTTCCACGAGCGCTTCTGCTTGCGGTGCGCCTTACCGGCAGCCTTGCGGGGAGC
>MDUD01000503.1:0-10160 GCA_002216565.1 Crithidia mellificae | reverse complement strand
GTTTCACGCAGAAAGAGCCCCTGAAAGACAAGGCGCACCCACCGCATCGCCGCCTCCTGCTGCGTTGGCGTCGTTAGCTCCAGTCGGTCGGTTTGCGTCGCAGCAGACGGACGTGTTGCCGCCAACGGTAAAAACACATCCTTGACTGTGTGTTTGGCCCGTACAGTGGCCGAGTGGCTTGCCGCGGGACCTGCCTCACTAACCGGGCCCTCTCCCGCGTTTTCCGTAGCTGACGAGCTTACGGTATGCCCACTTTTCTCATCGTTGTTGCTTGCCACCAAGGCAGCATCAGCGATCTGCCTCACCAAGTCGGAGAGAGGGCCACTAAGGCAGACCGACTCCTCGTGGCCAGCTTGTGCCTTTGAATCAGGCTCCACAGCCGCTGCACACCGCACGCCCGCACACCTCCCCTCCGCCACCGCAATTGCGAGGCGAGTTGCCAGCTCCGTCAGACTCAGCACGGCAGGCACGACTTCACGACGGTGAAAGAGACGCAGCCACCGACTCTGCACCTCGCGGTGCTGCACCTCCGCCTCCGCTGACGCCTCCTGCTGCCACGCTGCGAAGCGCGCCTGCGCCGCCGCGGTTGCCTCGCTCGATGCTTCTGAAGCATCAGTCGAGCCCGTAGCATTCTTCTTTGTGTTTGCTTTTCCGCTGTCTTTGTTGTACGGCTGCTTTGACACCCGCTGTTGCGCGTGCCGTGGCGACTCGGATGATGTTGGGAGGGGTGGGGGCGGCACGCCGTACACGACCACCGCCACGGCGCGCTGCAGCACGTGCTGACGCAGCCACACGTGCAGGTGGTAGAGAAGGCGGTGCTCCTGCCGCGTCAAGGCAAACTCAACCTCCGGGATGGGCGGCGAGGCTTGGAAGAGCTGCACCTGCAGCAAATCCTCTCGGGTGTGGGTGTTGATGTCCGAGACGAGCGCCGCGATGCGACGCTGCATCGCATCTGACAGCTCGCCTTGCCGCGCGGTCTCTGTGTCCCGTCTGGACGTGCCCCCGTCGCCGTCGCCCTCCACGGCGGCCTCCCCGCCTATCCTGGACAGCAGGCCGCGGTCAAGGCAAACACCGCACACCTTCTGCACCCGATTAAACCGCTTGACGTTGAAGCGTCCACTCCACGCCACGGAGAGCCGCACCGCCTTCACCGGCACCTGCAGCTCCCGCGCGATCACGGCGCGGTACTGGTCGCGCAGCTGATAGCTGTAGGATGCAAAGCCCACGAAGAAGTCCGGGTCCACGCTGCCGTCCTGCGGCATCGGGGGCAATGGCTGCTCCAGAATGCGGTGAATGCGGCTAAGGTTACGGTCGTACAACGCTTCCAATGCTGTTTTGCCGGTGATTGCGTCGACACTCTCCAGGCCCCACCCAGGCTCGCTTGAATCATCGTGCTGTTGCGGTGACGAGGTGGCGACTGTTCCTGCAAACGCCTCCGTGTTCGTTGCATCGTGCGTGGTAGAAGTGCCAGCTCCATCCAATGCATCGTCGACTTGCTCCTCAGGATGCTCTACCTGCGGTGCAGCGAAGTCACCCAGAACATCCATCGATGGCGCAGCACGGGCAACATCGGCATTCCTTTCACTGTACGAATTTGGACTCGTGCTCACACCGTTGCTCCTTTGCTTGAATGATGCCTTATGCGCGCCTTGACTGCCACGTCGAGACCTCTTGCTGTTTGAGTGGCCCGAAGAGCGACGCCCGCTGCGGTGCTTTCGTGCCGATGACGACGGCGTGGAAATCAACTTTGGCGCACAAAGGGTGGCCGAAGTACTGAACGACCGGGCTGATGCTTGCAAGGTCGTCATCGAAATTGTATCCTTGAAATTCTGTAGTGCGAGGGCGGTGGAGCTGCAAAGCGTAGGCAGTGGTGTGCTTGTTTGGGTTTGAACGCGGACAGCGGAGGATGTGAACATCGCTGAAAGATGGGGAGCCCAAAATGAGGAAGCGGATGCGCCTCCGCGCCTCCGACTTAGGCGGCGCAGCATCGCTTGATTAATTTTAGCTCGGAAAAAACGAAGAAACTATTATAATCCAAGTAATGCTTACAACTGGAATGGTAACAACTCAGCAGAAAGCTTTATTTCGCTTCGAAAAAACTTGCAGATGTTGGAAATGAGAGTTTTAGCTATACAGAAGACGAGAAGCGTTTTGCAAATCCTTTTATAAAGCAGAGTTCAATATCTACTGCTGCTAAAAGCGAAGATGCGAAGAAAGAAAGTCAGGGACGGAGAAGGTGGATGTGAGCAAAAGACTTCTTTCTATCTGTTTTGCTATGCATTGAGTGGCAAATGAACGTACGGCCGTCTTTTGCGGCCATAGAAAATCCTTTAGGGGGGAAAGGGGGTGAGAAAACATCTCGCTGACGGTTCATCATCAAACGGTAAAATGTTGCGGTGCACAACTTATAGAGCAAAGCTAATTAAGCTTCGATTAGAAACATCCTAAAGAGCATAACAATTCCTTCCGCTGTTCTATCGCTGCGTCAATTGTGAACTTGTGTCTTTAGTTCATTTCTATTTTTTCTTTTCAGTTGGCAAAAACGCCACCGGAGCAGTACACAGCTACACAACACTTTTGTCACAAAATACGCGTACAATCAATAACAATGGCCTCGTTAAAATAAGGTCAAAATACTTTTGATCGAAACTGAGACACAGAACAAAGATGCAAACACAATCACTTTCAATGCAGGCAACATGTGTTAAAGAACCAAGGAAAGGCTCAGGCTTACCAGAGAAGTCAATGAATTACTCCACGTAGTACGAAAGCTGTTTCAGCACGTCCGGGTGAATGTTGGCAGCCAACGCCGGCGTGCTCAAATCATTCATGGAGCTCATCCTGGACCCGTTCGCCCGGGTCGCCTCCTCCGGCTGCGGTGACGCCGCCACCGACGACGCGGCGGACCGCAAGTCGGCAATGGGCAACAACGTCCCAGCCCGCACCGCGACCACCCGCGTGCACAAGTTTAGCACCGTGGACATGCGGTGCGCAATGATAATCACCGTCGAGTCACGCAGCTCATTTGCCAGCACACGCCGAATGGCTCGGTCCGTCTGCGCCTCTGCCCCGGACAGCACGGCGTCCTCGAGCAGCACAATCGGCGGCTTGTTGAGCACCGCGCGGGCGAGGCAGAGCAGGCGGCACTGCGACTCCGTCAGGTCGGTCTCCGAGACGTCGCCGCCGGCGAGGGGGGCGTCGAGGCCGCCGTCGAACTCCACCGCCGTGTCCAGACCCACGGCGCGCAGGGCAGCCCACAACGCGGCGTCCTCCACCGGCTGCCGCGGCCCTTCCACTGGCCGGCCACCCGACACCGCCCGGCTACTGGGCTGGCGGCTGCTGCGGCGGCGGCGCTGGCGGCGGTGCGGGCCACTCGCGCTATTCGCCCGAGTGTTGCTGTTGCTGTTGCTGTTGCCTGCGTAGTCGCCCGACGGCGTGCGCTCGCGGCGGTGGGCGGCGCCGGTGCTGCGGCTGCTGCGGCGGCGAAACGGCGAGGAGAGCTTGTCGCGCAGCCGCCGTGCCGCCCCGGCCAGCGTGGACTTTACCCCACCCGCCCGCTTCTCCGTCGGGCCGCGGCTGGCGTCGCGGCTGAGACCGTCCTCCTCCATGCTGTCCATGTACCGCACGCGGCCCTGCCGGCCGTCGTTGTCCATGTAGGCGCGTGCACTGTCGCTGCTGCCAAGGCTGTCGGACATGGGAAGCGAGGCAGCGCTGTCGCCAGCAGTCGCCATAGTGGCGTAGTTCGCACGCTGGTGGCTGTTGCGATTGTTGTTGTTGTTGTTTTGGCGGTCATCTGACCCTTTCGCAGATTCCAACAGCGGCGCAGCTTCCTCTGCTGGCCGCCCGGCGGCAAGGTGGCTCACAAGGTCCGCCGTCGACACCCCCGCCTGCCGCTCCTGCCCCTCACCCTTGCATCCCTTCTTCTTTGTGTGGTGCTGCTTCTGCTTCTGCTGCTGCTGCCGGGCGAGGGTTTCGATGGGCAAGTAGGGGCGATTGTCCTTGCTGTTTGCGCTCTCGAGGAAGAGGCGGTGCTCAGGGTGGTAGCCCATGAGGAGGTTGCTGCGCCACGAGCCGTGCACGAGCAGCGGCTCCTGCGGGATGAGGCCAAACCACCCACGCAGAATGGGGTACGGCACCCGGGCCGCGTTCTCGCCATCGATGTAGACGCCACCGCCCTCGATGACGTCGACGAGACGCATGAGAACGTTGAAGAGCGAGCCTTTGCCCTGGCCGGCGTGGCCGACCACGCCGAGGCGCTCGCGTGGGTAGACGGCGAGGTTTACGTGGCGCAGCACGTAGGGCAAGGTCGTGCGGTAGCGCGCCGAGACGTTGCGCAGCTCCAGCTGGGGAAGGGTAATGGTCGAGACTTCTCCAGCAGGGGCACGTGTGCTGCTCGGACCGGTGGCCTGGCCATCTGTCGAGGAGCTCGACGTGGAGGCGGCGGCGAAGGCGGACAGCGGGGACTGTGGGGACGCCGCGCTGAGCGGATCATCCCCGGCAGCTGCCTTACTCTTGTTACCATTAGTGCTCTTCGCATCATGCCCAGCCTCACCCATGTCACCCTGAGTTCTCTCGCTGCTTTGCTGACTCTCCAACGTGGACTGCTGCTTGCGACCGGAATGCTCCTGCTGGCTCACGGCGGCAAGCGTGTTCGGCGAGCTCACCGGCGTGCCGATTAAATCAAGCAGCGGCGCATCCTGCCCACCCTCCAACTCCACGTAGAAGCCGCTGTCACGGCGGCGGACGTGGCTGTAGTTGTACAGATCCGCCTCGCCCTCCAGCGTCAGCGGCTCCTGCGGCACGCTCCAGAGGCTCATGAGGCGCTGCACCGAGATCCACTCGGTCACCGAGAACTCGCCCAGGGTGCGGCACATGGTGCGCAGCACCGGGCCCGAACGCAGCGCCACGATCACCGCCACCGCCGTCAGGCTCGGGCGGGAGTAGCTGAAGGTGAAGATCACACCGAGCATGGCGGCACTGCAGACCGCCAGGGCTGTCAGCACGTGCAGCCGCAGCTCCACCCACCGGTCCGCCAAATAAACCACCATCGACGCCGTGTTCACCGTGTCCAGTGCGCGGCAGTACTCCTCGCGCAGCCGATCCTGCAGCGCCATGCACCGCACCGTCGATGCGCCTTGGTAGACCTCGCGCAGAATGTCCGCCATGGCGCTAACGGAGCCGACCTCGAGCTTGCGCACCTCGCGCAGCACCACGGCGTGCCGCTGCGAGATGTGGTAGAAGAGAGAGATGGTAACGGGGAGCAGCAAGACGAAGATGGGGTTCACAAAGGCGTTCCAGGCGGCAATAAAGAAGATCTGCACGGCGCAGCTCAGCAGCACCTCCGCCGTCCCCGGCACGCGGTACTCAGCCACCTCGGCATCGCTCTCCAGCACGCGCGTCAGCAGTGAAATAATTCGACTGTCGAAGTACGACGCCGGCGCGTGCAGGATGCGGCTGACGATTTGATTGTAGATGAAGTGCATCGTGCCGTAGACTCCAACGTAGACGGCGCGCGTGCGCAGCAGGGTGAGCACCATCACCAGCACCGTAAGGCCCGAGACGGTGGCCAGAAACACCGTGTCCGTCACCGTCGTCCAGGTGTAGAGTTGGTGGCGCACCTTGGCGTAGGTGGTGGTGACGCGGTTGCCCTTCCCGCTGCTACCGGCAGCAGCACCAGCCTCCGCCGTCGTCAGCTTCGCGTTCGCCATCACGGCAAGCCACACGGCGGACCAGATGTCAATGCCGATAAAGACAAGCTGCTGCAGGACGGTGGTGAAGAGGAGCCACATTACCTGACCCCCCATGAAGCGGAGAAAGATGAAGAAGGACAGACGGTGGCGGTGACGCAGCATGCGTTCCCGCTCCATCTGCTGCGCGTAGTGGTTGCGGATGTACTGCCCGGTAGAGCAGCTGCTGGCCTCGCTGGTCGACGCGGTCGAGGTCGCCGTCGCCCCGCTGTTCTGCAGTGCGTTTCCGTCCGTACCCTGCGGAGAGTTGCGTGGCCCATAGGCTGGATCTGCAGCGTACTGGAGCGACGCGGAGGACTGCTGGCTGCTGCCCGCCGCGGTGCTCGCCGCACCACCACCACCGCCACCACCACCACCCACACCAGCGCCAGACTGGGCGTTGAGGGTGTCCTGCAGGGGAATGATAGGCGGCGGCAGGCTGACGGCACCCGGCGAGGTGCGGCCAGACGTGCCCAGGCTGCGCTGGTGCAGCTGCGAGTCTGGCCGGGTGGGCGAACGAGGGCTGAAGTGGACGGTGCGCCGCGGCCGCAGTGCGCCGCTGCTTGTGCCGCTGTTCGTGTAAAAGAAGGAGCTGGAGAGTCCCCCACCACCACCACCGCCCATACCACTCATGCCCATCCCATCGAGCCCCGTGCCGTCGTGGCGGTCGTTAAGGTCGGCGAAGAGCGGGTCGCGGGGGCCGAAGTCCTCGTCTCCGTCGAAGAGTAAAGCGGTGGCGGCCGCCATCGGGTCGTTGTCAAACGTCTGCGACACGTCCATCTCACTCTCCTCCTGTGGCTCTTCAAACTCCTCTGCGTAGAGGGTGGGCAGCAGGGGAGCGGCCGTGCCTTGACTCGTGTTGCCGCTACTCGTGCTGGTGCTCCGACTGCTGTCGCGTCCAGCCCCGGCACCGACGTTAGCGGTGCTGTTGTGGTGGCTCCTATTGTTGCTGCTACTGCCCGTGTTCGCATTGGTGTTGCCGCCGCTGCCACCGCTGTTCCCCTGCGCAGGCGCGTCTTCGTCGCTCGCCTCGTCCTCGTCGCTGCGCGCATTCAGCGAGGAGACAGCCTTGTAAAGATCGGTGTCCTCCCGCACGATGCCGCCCTCGACGAGGCTGAAGACGCGGTGCGGACGCAGGGAGCGCAGCCCGACGTTGCTGGCCAGGATCACCGTCCGCTTGCGCAGCAGCTTGTGAAACACCTCGCGGATGATGTGCTCCTGCAAAGCTGGCTCTAGCGGGGAGAGGACGCTGTCGAAGAGGTAGACGTGGGACTTGGAGTAGACGGCTCGGGCAATGGCGATGCGGCAGCGCATGCTGAGCGACAGCAGCTCACCGCGGTCGCCCACAACGGTGGCGTCGCCCTGCGGCAGTGCCGCGACATCCGCATTGAGGGCACAGGCACGCAGCACGGTGTAGTACCACCGCTCCAGCTGCACCGGGCCCCCGCTGGACATGATGTTCGCTCGAATGGTGTCATTCTGCAGCCACGGCACCTCCGCGCAGTAGGCGCACGAGCCGAAGACGAGGAAGCCGCCGGTGCTGCTCTCGCCGTCCTCGAGCCCAGGTGGAGGCAGCTGCGAGGCCTCCGTCGGGGCCGCGGTGCTATTGGCGCCATCCGGGTCGCTGACGGGTGACTTGGGGCTGGTGCTGGCCGTGCGATTCTTCGCGTCCTCGCGCTCCTTCTGCGCCGCCGTGCGTGCCGCCGCTGCCGCGTTCGCCGCGGCCGTCGTGGCGATGCGCGACAGCGTCGCCTCGGCCGACCCGGGGCCGCCCGCTTTGCTGCTCGTGATGGTGTGGCTCGCGCGGCGCCGTCCGCCGTTGCTCGACTCGGTCGGCGAGGCAACAAACATGCCCTGCGCCGCTGCTGCCGCCGCCGCGGCTGCCACGCTGTTCGCGTCTCCGCCGATGCTGCCTGTGCCGCGGTGCGGGTACGGCAGCGTGCTGGCGGTCGTGTTCGACAGCGCGTGGCTGCCGGCGCGGCTGTACATGCTGTCGTTCTCCGTCCCGCTCGGTGGCACGCTCGCCCGCGCCGCCATTGCCGCCGCCGCCGCCGCCTCCTCGGAGGCGGACACGACAGAGAAGGAGCTCTCGGACTCGTAGTCGGTGGTGCTGCCCTCGCCGGCCTCCAAGCCGTGCGCGGTGACGCAGCGGTTAACCTCGCCGAGGATGGAGAGCAGCAGGGTGCTCTTACCCGAGCCCATGGAGCCCTGCACCACGACGAGCTGGCCGGGCTCAATGCAGACGTCCACGTCCCGGAGCAGCGTGGCAGGCGCCTCCTCGGTGAGGTCGTGCTGCCAGGTGAAGGAGGAGTCGCGGCAGACGACGCTGCCTCGACGGTAGTGCAGCAGCGCACTGCTGGGGTTGTCCTGACGCAGCTGCTGCTGCATCGCTGAGAAGGTCGTCAGGTCCACCCAGGTGCCAATGAACTCGTCCGGGGTCTGTCGCAGATAGGCCTCGATGCGCTTCATGGACAGGAAGCCACGCGCTACCACCGTAAAGAGCGTGGGCAGCTCCAGCAGCGGTGCCGTCAGCAGGACAAAGATGACGAGGGTGGGCAGCAGCACATCCATCTCCCGCAGCGCCTTCTCCGAGAAGACGCACTCCGCGCCAAGAGCGACGACCATCAGCAGCGCCGTGACACCGCCAGAGAGCATGCCAGACGTGCCCTCCGCCATCGCCACCTCCTCCGCGAAGGCCGCCTCCGTCTCGCGTGCCTTGCGCAGACGCCGCATGAGACGCCCCTCCAGCAGCATCCCTTTCACCTCGCGGATGTGGCCGAGGGCCTGCTGTACGAGGGACAGGCGCGGCTGCGTCGCCTCCGTCGCGGCGTGGCGGCTCTGCCGGCTCTCGTGCGAGGCGTGTCGCAGCCACGGCACGAGAACAAGCGGCCCTACGCAGGCCACCGCCGCGGCTGCCCAGCCGAGGTAGATGCCCAGCAGCAGGGCGAGCAGCCCGACACGGAGGGGGCACGACCAGGTGTGGTGCAGCGAGATGAGACACTTCGCCACCCGCGTCGCCTCCTCCGTCGCCAGGGTGACCACCTCGCTCTCGCTGAACGTGCGCTGCGCCAGCGGGAGCGCCAGCGTCTTCTCCATCACCATGGCCCGCACACAAGTCCGCGCCTCCATCGCGGACTGCTGCACCTGGCTCACGTAGGCGCTCTGTGCTACCCCTTGCAGCAGCAGCAGCACACCAATCAACGCAGCCAGCAGCAGCGCGGTGCTGACGTTCTCCTGGTCACCGGCGGTCTCCCGGCGGCCGGGCAGCAGCTCAATCGTGTCCACCTTCTGCAAATAATGCACGAAGGTCACGAGCACCGGCACGACGGCGAGGGCCAGCAGCTCGCTGAGGAGCAGCAGCGGGGCCGCGACGAGCAAAAAGCGGCGGCCGCACGGGTGCTCCATGAAGAGGTGGTACAGACTCACATCGCTCAGGGCGAGCTGGCGGCGCATGTGGGTGGGCAGGGCGGAGCCGGCCGAAGGGGCCGCAGCGCTGCTGCCGCACGACGACGCCATCTCGGCCAACGCCCACGTCGCCTCCTCTAGCGCCTCATTCGCCTCCATCGCCTGGTAGCCGTTCTCATCGTACATGTCTTCCGCTGCGGCCACGAGGCGGTCCTTCAGCAACTCCCGCACCAACCGCCGCCGCGTCCGCCGCACCGTGCGGGAGGTGCCGATGTAGGTGTAGTAGAAGAGCACGACGAAGAGGTAGCGCAGCGGAGCCGTGACGGTCCAGAAGGTGCGCTCCTCCCACGACCGCTTCGGGCGCTGCGGGCGGAACTTCGCGGCTTGCTTCAACGAGGTCTGGCCCAGCATGACGACCGTCTGCTTGCCCTCCGAGCTCTCCGTCTCATCACCGTCCTCGCTGAGCTCGGCGTCGTGCAAGTCGGCAAGGGACATCACCTGCTCCTCCGCCCGCTCCATCGCCTCATTGCTCGGGATGAGGAGCTCGCCGGGCTTGGCCACGTAGGTGGCGAACCACGCCTTGCGGTGCACCCACAGCCGCCACGCCGGGACGGCGATGTTGTCGAGTGAGAGAAGCTGCTCTGGCAGGGCGGGCAAGAAGCGCTCCTGCCGCAGCAGCGTCGGCTCCAGCAGGCCGAAGGTGAGCAGCGGGTTGAGCCAGCTGTAGGTGAGCCGCGAGAGCATGCCGGCGCGGTCGAAGGACTGGAAGGCGTTGCCAGGGCGGAACTCATCCTCTTCATCCTTCGTGGGGTCGTAGACACCCCGCTGGACAATGTGGTTGGCCGCCGCATTGGGCTGAGGGGCGCGGGTGTACAGCTGCGACGGTGCCTCGGAGAAGTTCGGGCCAATGGTGCCGTAGCTGCGTGTGCCGGCACCGGACCCAGCGGTGAAGAGCGTGCCACCGGCGCCGCGGTTGGAGCCGGCGGAGGTGGCGCGCTGAAGGGCGGGCTGCTGTTGCTGCGGACGTCG